>JAQZBX010100360.1:0-11374 GCA_029593785.1 Cabassous unicinctus | reverse complement strand
TCTTTTGTGAGAGTTGGGAAATTTTCAGCTATTATTTCCTCAAATACTCTTTCTGCTCCTTTTCCTTTCTCTTCCCCTTCTGGAACTCCCATGACACGTATGTTGTTGCGTTTTGTGTTGTCATTCAACTCTCTGAGCCCCTTCTCAATTTTTTCCATTCTTTTCTCTCTCTGTTCTTTTCTCTCTTCAATTTTAGCTGTTCTGTCTTCGATATCACTTATTCTTTCTTCTATCATTTCGAGTGCTGCTGTATGCCTCAAATGTGTTTTTGACTTCACCTATTGTGTCTTTCATTCCCATGAACTCCGTTACTTTTCTGTTGAGGATTTCAAATTCTTCTTTGCGTTCGCTCAATGTCTTCTTGATGTCATTTATCTCTTTAACTATATTGTCTTTCATCTCATTAATTTGATTTTGGAAATTTGTGCCCATCTCACTGATTAGTTCTGTTAAATTCTGCATCTCTTCTGGGACTTTGATGTATTCCTTTTCTTGAGCCATGTCTTCTATTTTCTTAGCATGGCTCGTAATTTTCTGCTGGTGTTTAGGCATCTGGTTAGGTTGTATTTTACTTAAATGTTCTATCTCTTTCTCTTTTTTAGGGTTTTAGTGGCAGGAGGCTGTGAGGTACCACAGCTCTTTGATTTTTGGCTCAACCTTGTTAGGATTGTCCATTGGTTGCTCAAAACTTGGCACTGGACCCAGTAATTGGTTGTAGAGTCATTTCCTAGGGCCTTGGGCAGGGAGGCTATAGAGGCCAGGAAAAGCCTCTCCTATTTAATTTTCTTATGTGCACTTCCTTGGTCTGCCAGGAGGTGGCGCTCTTTGGCAGCTCTCAATTCAATGCCTGGTCGGAGTGTATTTGTTGTGACACAGACCAGATCAATGTGATAGAGCTTCCTGTCTGGGGGCTAAGAGCCTTGTAATTTAAATTTTCGGAGACACTTCTCCAGTCTTCTCTGGCAGCCGCCTCCCTTTTCCCAGCTAGGAAATATTTCCTCTCCTCTCTGAATCCTCAACTATCAGTCCCTGTTAGTAGAGGAGGAGATTGGGAGGTTTGTATATCTTTAGCCCCTTGCAGGCTCCAAGGCAAACAATGGTACAGCCCCACCCAGCCTGGAAGGGCTCTTGGGACACAGCCGACCAAACCTGTGAGTCAAAAGCAGGGTCAGCCCCAGGCTCTCTCTCCCCTCTCCTGTGGTGTCCTCAACAATTAGTCTAGGCTAGAAGAGAGGGAGATTGCGAGGTTTGGATTTCTCCAATCCTTCCTAGGCTCCCAGGGCAAACCGCCATGTGGAAGGGTCCGTGGGTCTCTGCAGCCCAAATTTGTGGGTCAGAACCTGATTCAGCCTAAGGCTGTGTCCCTCTCTCTCCTCTTTCTGGGAGTGGTAGATCCCTGGAACCCCCTTTGTCTGTAGTTGCAGGCCCAGAGGCCCAAGAATTCTAAAGAGTGTGGGGTAGGGTGCCGGCAGCAGCAGCCGCTGCTGATTCCAACTCACAGTTCTGTGGTCGTGATTTCCCTCTTTCGTCCCTCTCTCCTCTGGGTGGTGTGCAGCCTTCACCTGCTGTCCTAAACCCTAGAAGATCTATTTCGGGGCTGTTTTAGCCTGTTCTCTAGCTATTTTTCTGGAGAAGAGATTCCCGTGTCTTACTAGTCAGCCGTCTTCCCGGAAGTCTGACCCATCCATTGATTCTTGAGGAAAAGTTGTGGTGACTCAGACAGGTCTTAAGGAAAGGGAAAATTGCAAGTCAAGGCAGAGGAATTTTCTCGGGTTCAAATGAAGTACAGAGGAGGGTTAACTCTTTACCTGAAAGGATAAGTTTGCAGTGAGATGGATCTGCCAGGCCCAAGCACAGAGTAGGAGCAAATAGAAATCACCCTGCACTGTAGTGTGCGAGTGGGGCCACACTTGTTAATAGTGTTAAATCAAAGCTCTATTGGAGAAGTGGTATAGCTTGGGGTAGAGCATGTGACTGCAGATCAAGAGTTTCCTGGTTCAAATCCAGTTGCCCTGTGGCTGCTTAACCTTTTATCCTCTGAACCAGCTCTTATTCCAACTTCCTTTCCCACACTGAAACTTCGTATGAGGAGGGAAGAGAAGAGGGGGTCAGGACCTTTCAGTTAAAACATCTTGGTTTCTTGAAGACCCAAATGAGCTCCACCACTCAAGCTTCCTGTGCTGATTCAGTCCTTCTCTGTAGTATATGGTAGACATTAATGTTATTATTTGATTGCCTGCCACCTGAACCTTCTTCCTGTATTTTAGGAACCCAAAATAGTGTGTGTCTTGGTGGAAAGTACAGCTTTGCAAACTGCTACACCAAACAAATATGCCAAACATTTATACCCACTGACTGCTGGTGTTAAAGTCATGGCTTGGACTTTAATGTAGAGTGAGCAACACATAGAAGCAAGAGACCAATTATCCTTTATTCCAGGAATGGCAGAACTCTGTCACCAGAGTAGGGCTACTGGCTGCATTCAATGTTCAGTGAGGGCTGCAGTAGACCCCTGACCAGGATGCTGCTCTGCTGTGATCTTGGCTGTGAGCGTGGAGCTCCAACCTTCGTTACTCTGAGCTCTCGGACACCCTGTCAGAAATTGTTTTGTCTGTTTCCATTAGTCAGAGTCCATTTTTATTTTTATACCTGCTTACCATGACCAGTACAGAAATTGTTACCAGGAGTAATTTTCAAGCAAGATATTCCCAGAGGAATGGGGGTGTGGGGAAATTTTGATTAATTGTCAGACCTACTTGTACTGAAGTCAGTACAAATCCTGTTGGTCTTTCCTGGATGGGAATCTAGCAGACCACGGTATGTAGCAGCAAAGCAGCTGAGTAAATTGCTGCTGTGCTCAGCTGGAATGAAGTGCCCACTGAGAGCAAGACTTTGGAAGACCCAGTAACTGCTGCCATAAGTCAGAATGAAAAGCTGCAGGGTGGGTAGCTGATTCTAATGGAACTGGGAATTACTAGATCCCATGTACAGCTTTTTGTCTCAGTCACAGAAAGCTAATATGGGATTTTCTATGTCTGTGCTAGAATAATCTTATCTAAGGTACCTACATGAAATAGCGGAAAACCAAAGGCAAATTTCCACCCTGAAGTTGTTAAGTTAAATTCATGGCCTCCCTGATCTCATGTGTGAAAGTTGGGACATTTATCAGGAAAGAGTACTACTCCAAAAAATATAAGGGGGATTTATGAAAGGATGTAGAGAATTCATTGTAACCATTTAAACATTCCTCCAAATCTCCTTGGCAACTAAAGCAGCCCCTTTTGTCCTGGCTGCTAGAAGTTCTTGCAGAATGTCATGTATCCCTGGTTCCCATCCACCAAATGTCAGGTGCTGCCCTATCATCGTGATAACCAAAAACATGCTACAGTTTGATACAGGAAGGGACAATGTGGGGTCTCCCTGCAGATGCATCTTGCAGGGGAAGGGTACAAAGCCAAGGGTATAGTCTGACTTTCCTAGGCAGACTTAAGCTGCCAGACTTAAGCTCAGTCCCTTCTCCTCCAGGTGATTTGAGGCCTTGAGAGACAGCTCTGGCCAAATACCTCCCCTATACTCAGCCAGCATGTCCAAGGCCAAGAATTTTGCCTTGGGAAGAAAGAAGAGGAAAGGTAGGAGATGGAAGACAAAGCAAAATCCAACCAAAGGTCTAAAGGATGAGGATGGGATAGAGAGAAAGTACTGGCGGGGGTGGGGGGGTTTATTTTAGAATGAATGGGCTCTGAGAGGAGGTGCAGTAGGAGGAAGTGGGAGGTTATTCTAGTAATAAGTGATTTTCAAAGCCAATGCACCCAGCTAGGGACAGAAGTAAGGGAATGTACAGGGCAGAGAAGGCTTCTGGGCATTCAAACGAAGGGTTAGTGGAAAAGGGGAGGGTAAATTTATGGACAGAAAGGGGTTTGTTTGCTTAAAGTGAGTCAGATAGGTCACTGGGGCTGACTAGGAATAAACAAAAACTATAGTTTGCTGGAGGATCCCTGGGGCAGGCCACAATCATTAAATAGCTTCAATTAGGAAACGTGGTTGAACTGGGCTTCTGATACAAAGGAAAGGCATTTGATGCAGGCCAGGAGATCCATGGTTTAAATTCTGATGCCCTTGTGATTTTAGTACTAGACTTAGACTGGAAATCATTCCCCATCTTCCATCACTCTGAGGAAATGTGTATCATTTCTGGCCCATTGAAGGCTTCAGCTGATGAGGAGTGAGAAGCAAATGAAGGCAGCAGGCCAGGTCATGCCCTGCCCCAGGGTGGGTTTAGTAGAAAGAGCCCAAGACCAGCCATGTGGGAGCTAGTCCGGACCCTATTATTAATGAGGTGTGTTTGCTTGGACATGTCTTTTAATTACAGACTCTTTAAGCATATAACAAGAGGCAACAAACTAAATCTCTGTGGTTCCCAATTCTGACTTTTCATTAAAGGCATCTGAGGAGCTTGTTAAAAATAGAGTGGCTTGGCCCCATTCCCAAATATTCTTACTCGGAAGGTCTGAGGTGGAGCCTGTGAACTTTTCTTTTAATAAAAGCACACTGTCCTGCTCCCACTACCTCACACGCCAGATGACTGTGATGGGCAGTCCAGGTTGGGAACCACCACTTTAGATTAGCCCAAATGCCTTCCACTGAAGCATCCATGATTTTTACAGTGATGTCCTCAGCTATAGACTGATGGAGGTGGGTGCTTGACATAGGCATGGAAGGAGGCCAAGTGGGCAGAGGCAGGGGATTGTACGAAGAGAATGGCAAGCAGGAATGCCTTCTGTCTGCAGTAGAGCAAATCTTGTGGAATGACTAGAAATAAGAGGGTAACCCAGTGTTTTGAAGGACTATGAATATAATTTCAGAGGTCAAAGCTGTTCACTAGACAATGACAAAGGAGTGAGCTTATAAGATCAGACCAAAAGGTTCAAATCCAGGTGCTCCCTACCTGTTCTTATTTTTGTTCACTGATTTTTGGAACTGTGATTCCAGCTTCCTTTCTCTTGCTGGGTCCCATGAGTCAGAGTCAGCCTACATAGGGGAGAGAAAGAGGCAGGTAGGATCAGGCAGGTCATCTAAAGCCCTAGGTGACTTCTTCCACCATTTTCTCCACTGTCTCATTCCTCTGCCTTAGTCCCAGAGAGTCTCCCAGAATCCTGCTCTTCTCTATGTCCTATTCTGGGAAAGGCAGAGCATGAGTCTGTGTGTGGGTCTGTGAGTCTGGAGCAGCACCAAATGTGAGTTCCAGAATCGGGGGAGATGGAGCCTCAGGCCAGGGCCTCCAATATGCAGCCCAATATGCTGAGCTTAGGAAGCTAAGCACCTACTCTGTTGTAGAGGTCATTGAAGCTACTATTGGTTCACCTATTCCTTTGTGCATATTCTAAGCTGGGTACTATGAAATGTGCAGCAAGAGATGTAGACACATGGATTTAGGGTGATGGGAGTACAGGTGAAAAGTGAAATCTCAGTTCCAGCACTGGTGGGATAAAGATTGAGCTGAATGAGACCCAGATCAGTTCATTGTAAATGCACCTGAGGGATCTTTTTTAAACACACTGTGCACTTCTAAGAAGCTGTTGTTCAAACAGGTTTTTTTAAAGTTTTTTTTGGGGGGTGGGGGGTGGGGAGGTAACAGGGCCAGGGATTGAACCCAAAACCTTAAATGTAGTAAGTGGCACTCAACCACTAAGCTATACCAGCTCCCCTGGTCAAAAAGTTTTGAGCTGCCTAATGGTTCTCCATTTGGAAGATGTGGTACCAGGTGTTCTGGCCTGTGAGGAGCAAGCAATGTAACACAAAAGTGAGGGGGAAAAAAACAAAACAGGGGGCACCCGGATTTGAACTGGGGACCTCTTGATCTGCAGTCAAATGCTCTACCCCTGAGCTATACCCCCTACCACAACAGAAGTGTTCAACTATCTCCTTTAACCTGTATTGAAACACCAGGCAGTCTTGGTGGTTGGGATGTCCTAGCCAGCTCAGTTTCTCTGAATTCTGGCCTCCCTCCTGCCATGAACCAGCCCTTCTTTCCCTCATCAATTGGGTGTGTACCAGGCAGCCTCCCCTCCTTCAGGCCCTGGCTTATCCCCTGGTAGTCTTGTTGACCTTTACAGCTGGAGGGATATTTAGAATCAAATGTTGAAGATAATCCTCTTCAACAAAAACATTTGTAGAGCATCTACTATGTGTCAGACACCCTGTCATGGGCCATAACTGTGAATAGGTGACAGTATTTTCCCCTACACTGAAAGGAGGTTCAAAACCCTTATCTGGCAGTTTATTTAAGGACATAGAATAATCATAATAATTCATCAAATGAAAAAGTGGATACAAAATGGTGTGTCTGAGTGAAATTATAAATGATTTTAGCTTTTTTATGTCTTTATTTTTCAACTTTTCCATGTTGAGCATGTTTCTTTTGTAATAAAAATATGTTACTTTGGAAAAATTATATACTGAGCTCTACATCTAAGAATTCAACCTTCAGAAATACTCATATAATGCATGTGGAGATTCATTGAGGTCTTTTTTATATTATCAATAAATTACAAACCACCTAAATATCCACTGGCAGGATACTGGTTTAAAAAAATTATAGTACATTCATGGAGTGGAATATGATGCAACAGTAAAAGTAAAATAGATCCAGAATGCTATCGTGGAAAGATGTTTAAATGATATCCTTAAGTGAAAAAAGTGGTTGCACACCTGCTTTCTATGTACAAGGTCCTGGTTTTGACCCGATACCTCCTAACAACAAAAACTAAGCATACAAGCAAAGAAACCAACTTGGGGGAGCCAGTGTAGCTCAGTGGGTGAGTGCCAGCTTCCCACATACAAGGTCTAGGCTTCAATCCCTGGTACCTTAAAAAAAAAAAAAAAAAAGTTGCATGCCATACATGTGATATGAGTTTATTTGGGATTTTAAAAGTTATTATATATACACTTTATTATATTATGCACACATATAAAGGTGTGTGTATTTGTGTATATATATGTGCATATATTCCAAATAGTTAATAGTGATAATCACTGGGGAGGGTGGGTTATGAGAATTTAGGGGGCAATTGGGGAAATCTTTTATTTTCCAATCTACACATGTAATAACCCAAATGCTTACAAGTTTTCAGTTTTCCAAGGTGACTCTTTCCTTTAGTATCCAGGTGCTGAGTCTTCTAGGTATTTAAAGATAATAAGAGAAAAACAATAAAAACATTCTCCAGAAAGTCTTTATTGCTTTCTGCAGTCAGAGTCATCACGATTCTTCCCTCAGATCCCAAACAGTAAGTCACTACATGGTGCATTTCTGAATCTGAAACACCTCCCAGTCTTTCATCCATTAGCTCTGCCACATTAGTTTCATGCATTCCTCAATTTTCCTGCCCCCTACCCCCATATTGTCACTTTTGCTTTACACACTGGTTGTACAGCTTCCATCCAGCTAGGATGGCATGATGTGATTTGTTGGTATAAGGACAAAGAGCACTGCTGCTGGGGACCAGGACAGCCCTGCTGTAGCCATCACACTGCCAAAGCCTGGATGCAGTAGAACCCAGACCTTGAAGGCACCTATCCCTTGGTAGCCACCCTGAAGGGTGTACAACTCCTCTTCTACACCTGCCTTCCTCACCCTGACCTCCTACAACTTTCCTAAAGGCCTCTCAGATATACAGGAACTTGTTCCAAATATAGAGTAAGGCCACACCCTAAGAGGAAATAAAATGTAGGTGGGAGTCTGTGAAAACAATGAAAGGAATGCTAATAATCTCCCAAGTGAGCCCTCCGTGCCCCACCTCCTGCAAGCTAGAATACCTCCCTCTAAAAGGGGAGGGGCAGAGATGGACAGAGACAGAGTGGTTGTATGCTATTGAAACTAAGTTGGCATGTGGGTCATTCTAAGTCTGAGATGTTAATGCAATCCCCCAAGGTAATCGCTAAGAAAAGAACAAAAAGATATACATAAAAAGAAAGGGGAAAGGAATGAATATGGTACACTACAAGGAAAAAAAATAAATGAAATACTAAAAGGATATAAGGGAGGAATAGAGGGCCCAAAGTCACATGAGACATACAGAAAAACAAATAGCTAAATATCAGGAGTAAGCCCTTCCTCATCAGTAATTGGTTTAAACGTAAGTGGCGTGTAGCTCTCTTTCCTTATAATGTCGTTGTGGGGCTTCAATGTTAGAGAAATGCTGGCCTGGTAGGATGAGTTAGGAAGTGTTCCCTCCTCTTCAATTTTTCTATGAGTTAGATGAGAATAGAGGTTAAGTAGTTTTTACATGTGAGGTAGAATTCACCAGGGAAGCCATCTAACCCTCGGTTTTCTTTGACAGTAGGTACTGATTACAGATTGGATCTCTTCATTTGTTATAGGTGTGTGGTAGGCCGACTTATGTATCCCAACAAACATGTGTCCTTCATCTTGATCTGCATCCCCGGGGAGGTGGACCCATTGTAAATAGGACCTTTTGGACTTGTCATTTTAGGTTGAGGTATGGCCCAACGGAATGAGGGTGGGTCATAATCCAGATTATTGGAGGCTCTGTAATGTGAACTGGGAAGTGACGGAAGTTAGAAATAACTGGACATTGCCTTGTTATGGGAGGAGAAATACAAACCAGAGAACTACCAGGATTGTCAGCAGCCAGCACGGGAATCCTACAGACTTTGAGGGAGAAACTAATGTTGCCGGCACCTTGGTTTTCGACCTCTCCTAGCCTCAAAACCGTGAGCCGGTAAATTCCCATTGTTTAAGCCAAAACTTTTGTGGCATTTGTGATAGGAGCTTAGGCAAACTAAGACAACTGTGTTCAGACTTTTCTATTTCTTTTTGCATCAGTTTGGTAGTTTGGGTGTTTCTAGGTATGTCTCCTTTTCGTCTGAGTCATACGACTTGTTGGCATACAGCTGTTCATATTATCCTCTTAGAATCGTTTTGGCTTGTGTAAAGTTGGTTGTAATGACTCTTCTTTCATGTCTGATTTCTGAAGATTCTGTTCTTTCCCCCGTTTGAATGCTCTCATCAATTGACCACAGATGTAAAGGTTTATTTTTGGATTCTCAATCCTATGCCATTGATCTGTGTGATTATCCTTATGACAGTAGAAGAAACAAACATACAAACAAACATACAAAAAATTGAAACCCATTCCACTTGCAATACAATAAGAGAGAATAAACTGCATAGGATTAAACTTCAACAAGGAGGTGCCAGACCTGTACATGACAAACTACAAAATGATGCTGAAAGAGTTTAAGAGACCTGTGATGGTTAGGCTAATGTGTCAACTCGGCCAGGTAATTGTGTCCAGGTGTTTGGTTCAGCAAGCACTGGGCTAATTGTAATACAAGAGCATTTATGGACTTCGATCACCAGTGAGTTTACTGCGTGGATGGCTGATTACATCTGCATCAATCAGGGAGATTGCATCGTCACTGGGTGACACTTTCATTCAATCAGTTGAATGCTTTAAAAGGGGAAGTGATTTCAACATTCAGAGAGAATTTCCCAGCTCGTCGTTGGACAGCCAACTTCTCCCAGAAACTCATCAGGGCCTTTCATCAGACTTGCATCGGATATCCTGCTTTGCAGCCTGCCTGCGGAACCTGGACGTGTGCATCCCCATGGTCGCGTGAGAGACACTTATAAAATCTCATATTATTGACAGATATCTCCTGATGATTCTGTTCCCCCAGAGAACCCTGACTAATGCAAGACCTAAATAAATATAAAGACACACAGTGTGCATGGGTGGGAAGACTCTGAATTCTTAAGATGTCCCTTCTACCCAAAGCAGTCTACAGAGTCAATGCAATTCATTTCAGAGTCTGAACGGTCTTTGAAAGTCCCATCCTAAAATTTATAATGAATTCCAAGGGACCCAGAATAGCTAAAACAGTCTTGTAAGGGAAGAAAAAAGTTAGACGCCTCACACGTCTTTTTATAAAATCTACGAAGCTACAGTAATGAAAACAGATGGTGGTGGGAAAACTGGATATCCACATGACAATGATAAAAGAAACAGGCACTAAGGTGTACTGTTGAGGATGCAGAGAAAGTGGAACCCTAGGACATCGTCGGTGGTTTTCCAAGATCGCCACTGTAGAAGAGTTTGGTGTTTCCTCAGATAGTTGAACATAGAACTATCATATTACACAGCAATCCCACCAAAAAGAATTCTAAGACGGAAGAAACAGATAGTTGAACACTAAAGTTCATGGCAGCATTATTCATAAAAACCAAAAGCTGGAAACTACTCCCATGTCCATCAACAGATGAATGGTTAAACAAAATGCAGTACATACGTATAAGGGATGATTATGCATCCATAAGAAGGGATGAAGTGATGATACATACTACACATGGGCGAACCTGAAGACATCATGTCGTGTAAAGTAAGTCAGGAAAAAAACAAAGTTTGCATGATTTCACTTATATCAAATACTTGGAATAACCAAATTTACAGACCAAAAATTTTATATTAGAGTTTACTGGGGTGGGAAGGAGGGTTGGGGAAATTCTGGTGAAGGTATACACAATTTATGCTTGATGTGATAAAATGATTTAGGCAAAGGATGCTGGTGATGGTTACACAACATTGTGAATGTAATTGATACCACTGAACTGTACACTGAAAGGAGTTAAAATGGGACATTGTGGGGTGTATATATGTGACCACATCAAGGGAGAGAGGGCGTGTGGGAGAGAGAGACACAGACAGAGACAGAGACAGAGATCCCTGCTTCAATATCAGAGGGCCCCTTTTAACCCTCATGCTATGTTGCCTCAATGATGCTTCCCAGGACTGCTATTCCCTGATTACGAACATGGACTGGGAAGTTCATGTACTGTCCCAGTCGCCATCCTCATGGTTTAATGGACAGATTCACAGACTGGAGACGTGTGAAGATGGGGATACGGCATGTGTCCCAAAAGTGGCAGTGCAGGATCTGTCCAATGTGCTGTTTTGTTGTTTATAACACGAGGGAATCACACCAGTAAATCCTAAAGTCCCTTCCAGTCATAAATGTGAATGATTCTCCATGCTGCTGCTGTCCCCGCAGACAGAGAATGGGAGGTGCAGAAGTGAGACAGGGAGTAGGGTTGGGGTACACAGGGAAGAGGAAGGTGCTCCTCTGGGGTGAGTTAATAGAAGATTTGGTGGCTGGTCTGACCAGCTTTCTAGCAGTAAGAAATTTCCAGTGCGGTTGAGGAGGCATGGGTATGACTGTATAGTAAGCTGGAAAGGTGCTCATTAGCCACTTGTTACAGGTATGGGGGTATAGCTCAGGGGTAGAGCATTTGACTGCAGATCAAGAGGTCCCTGGTTCAAATCCAGGTGCCCCCTACCACCCTGGTTTTTCCCGTTCA
>JAQZBX010100359.1:0-11373 GCA_029593785.1 Cabassous unicinctus | reverse complement strand
GTAATTATGAATTCCAAAAATATAATTAGATCATGCTTGTAAAATGATCTATGAATCTGGGCATGATTAAGTTATGATTAGTGTTTTGACTGGGCCATGTCAGCATCTCATATCTGTGGACTTCTACCTCAAATAAATACTCTTTATAAAGACCAAACCATTTTTGATATTTCACATTAGCACCCCTTTGGCTGACTAATATAGAATTTGGTACTGAGGAGTGGGGAAGTGCTTTTGCATATACCAAAATGTTGGGAAGGTTTTATAAATGGGTAAGGGGTATTTTATGGAGTAATTGTGAAATGCTTGATGGAAAAGGCCTAGATCACTTTGAAGAGACTGTTGATAGTAATATGGATGCTAAAGAGACTTTCTATGATGCCTTAGAAGTAAATGATGAAATTATTATTGTAAACTGTAGGAATGGCGATCCATGTTTTAAAGTTGCAGTGAACTTAGCAAGATTAACTCCTGGTGTTATAGGAAAACAGAATTTGAAAATGGTGAACCAGAGCATTTAGCTGAAGAACTTTCCAAGGTAAACATGGAGAATGTGGCTTGGCTTCTCCTTGCAGCTTATAGAAAAATACTAGATGAGTGAAATACACTAAGGACTGAACTTTTGGGCACAAAGAAAACGGAAACTGATTCCGGAACTTCCAAGTTTCTGGAAATCAAATTCCCAGATGAAAAGGCCCCATTTGAAGACTTTACTAAACTTGGACCTTGTAAATCAGAATTGATGATGCAGTTATCTAGGAAAGACTTGTGGAAAGTCTTACTGTCTGATGGCTTGGACCCCTGCTTCCTGCATGCTAAACCAACAAAGTTTTTGAGAGAGCTGTATGAACAGAACAACTGTCAGCTTGGACAAAAGAGGACATGGAAAGAAGAGATTGAAGGAGAATCAGGTTTAAGAAGAAAACCATGGAAGCTGAGATCTGGAATTAAGACATCTCCTTGGGCCAAGAGAGGAGCCCCACCCATGTGTACAGAGAGCGTGAGTTTGAAGAGGTGCAGTTGAAGAGGGTAGATATTCCTACCCAATGTTCGGAGAAAGTTTTGGTGCCCCATGGTGCAGAGAGGGTGAGTTTTCCCCAGCAGTTGAAGAGGGTGGATGTCCCCACCTGATGTTCTGGGAGAGTTTTTCCATCCCAGGGTGCAGAGAGCGTGGAGCACATTCCTCAAAGATTAGGGTGGTTAAGGTCAACACCTCATAGGTCTGAGAGGGGTGTACCTGACCCCATGGATCAGAGAAGGCCAGGTTGTCAACCCATTGCTCTGAGAGAGTTGAACCTGTATGCCAAAGGTTAGGGAAGGCCAGGTGGCCAACTCATTGTTCTGAGAGGGTTGAACCTGCATGCCAAAATTAGGGGGAATGTTGTCTTCACCTCACTGTACTAGGAGGCCTAAGACTCTAACCCAAAAATTGGGTAAGGTGTGGCAATCACCCCAACTCTCTTGGAGTGTGAGGTCTGGAGCTTGTTTGACATCCAGAAGCTTGATGAGGGTGGAACCAAGAAAGTGGCCATTGGGAAAGCCTGTGGAAAGGGTGGGTTCCCATGTGGCCCCAAGGAGAAGAAACCGTCATCTTAAGAATGACTCTCAGACTTTGAAATCGAATGGAAGATGCCCTGTAGGTTTACTGAACTGTAGAGGATCCATGACTCATATTTAACATCCCAATTTCACCTTATGATATTGAAAATGTTTTCCTTTGTCTTTCCATTTGTGTATTGGAAGCAGTTAAATGTTTTTGTAAGTTTCAGAGGTTTACAGCAGACGGGATTTTGCCTGAAGACAAATTGTATTTCTTTAAACTGATTATGATATGAATTGTTACTGATTTAACTTTTTTAATATATATTGTAAAGTGTTTTTGGAATTCAGAGGATGGAATGTAGCCCTCTGACAATTTGCTGTAATTATGAATTCCAAAAATATAATTGGATCATGCTTGTAAACTGATCTTTTAATCTGGGCATGATTAAGTTATGATTAGGGCATTGACTGGGCCAGGTCAGTAATGTGTTGTGCCCCACCCCTTGGTGGGTGGGGGAATTGAATATAAAAGGACAGAGGAGGCAGTTTTTTGAGAAGCAGTTTTGATGTTGGAGTTTTGATGTTGGTGAGAAGGCCCCAGGAGAAGAGAAGTGAGCCGTTCACCTGAAAGTCTACAGCTGACCTTGCAGAGGAACCAGAGGCGCTAAGTCTGGAGAGAAACGCAGCCCAGGGAAGAGAGGAACCCAAGAAGCCTGAACCCTGGCAAACATTGGCAGCTTTCTTGCTCTAACACATGGCAATGGACTTTCGTGAGAGAAGAAATTTAACACTTTATGGCCTGGTATCTGTGGACTTCCACCCCAAATAAATACCCTTTATAGAGACCAACCCATTTTTGGTATTTCACATTAGCACCCCTTTGGATGACTAATACAGGAACCAAGATGTGAAAGGAGCTATAAGGAGAGGTATTGCAGAAAGAGGACATGAGAGCTGGTAATTGGACACTAAACTTAATTGTCAATCTACGACAATTCCATTCTGTAAATGAAGTGAGAAAAGAAAAAAGAACATATAGCTTGGACTGCAAAAACCTGCCCTTCCATTCATTAGGCTGCAATTTAAAAAAAAATAAAATCCAGTTTGAAACTCAGCAATAAAAACTTTTTCCCCAAAGACAGACTGCAGCTTTAAAGTATCAAAATAACTCCCTTCGTTGAATGACTACTATTTTTTTTTTACTCAGTGAGAAAATGTTTCTAAAATCATAGACTGTTTGAAATTATATCAGTAAGCTGAATTATATCACTTCCGCCTAAAGATCTAAATTCACTTTGATATAAGAAAGCAGGTTCAATTTCCAACCCAAGTCCAAGGCTTCACATAAAGGGTTTTTGGACTCAGGATTCCCCATCTTAATTTTGCAGCTTCTAAGGAAACAGGATCTTGTGCCTGATTTATGGTTTAGACCTGATGATGACTCCTTTGCACACAGTACTGCTTTGCCATGAACCAATCAAAATATTGCTTCATTTAAATTTCACCTAAATCTACCATTCCACAAATCCTATGATAACTCTTTTCCTTTGTTTTGTGAAGTACTTCATAGTTTCTGTGGTGAGTGGCCTCCCTGTTTTCAATGGATAAATAAATCTGATTTTATTTGACAAAAAGTTTATTTCTGGTCATCTTAGAGTGATTGTAAGGACAAAGGATAGCAATAATCAGAAACAGATGATATGGCCATATATCTTATATAAGTAATAGATTCATTCATTCATTCATTCATTCACTCTATATTATTGAATGACTGTAATAAGTTGTTAAATAAAATAGAAATGCTTCCTTTCCTCATAAACAAGCATATAAATATACATTTGCACATAATATATTTATAATATATATAAATATAAATTCATGAAATATGGGTCATATACATATACATACATATATCTATTTTTTATGACTACAATAAAGAAACTAATCATCAAGGTGGACCAGAAAGAAGGGTACGTATCAGAATAGGAAGAAGAGCTTTTCAGTTAACAGTGGCTTTACCTAAAGATCGTGGAGGGGTGAAAGAGTTTGCTCTATTTCAGGAAATAAAGGGAACCAGTGAAAAGCAGAGCAGCAAGATTTGAGGCTGGGTAGGCAGGCAACAGTCAGATCTGGCAGCACATCATTGGCTGTGGTAATGAGTCAAAGATTATTCTTAGTAAAATGTAAATTTTCTGAGTAACAATGAAATGATACAATTTATATATTTTAAAGATATTTCTGGATGCTTTCTGGAGGACAGGCTATAAGTATGTATGTGTGTGTATATATGCTGAAATAGAGTATATATATATATACTCACACATATGTAAATATATATGTACACGTGTGTGTATAATGATTGAAAGTAAATTGGTTAATGTTATCAATTTGTGAAAATAAGTGTTTCCAGTATTTTGAAGTTTTTTCAGTCAGTAGTATTGTGATGATTTGAGTCTTTTGTGGGCCTGAGAAAATCCTATTCTTAAAGCACACCCATTCCTGTGCCTGTAAACCCATTGTAGATGAGATCTTTTGATTAAATCAAAGTTGGGAACTTTTGATTAGATCACTTTTGATTAGATCACTTCAGTTAAGTGCCTTTGATTAGACTGTGGGACCCAGGGTATTTCTTCACTCTGTTACTGGAGTCCGTTATAAAAGAAGGACTAGCAAAGCTGCAGATACAGGAAAAAAGTTGCAGTGACAGAGAGAAGCTTCCAGATGTTAATGAATCTGGGGAAGACAGAGAAGCCACTGGCAGAGCAGCCCAAAGCTGAAGCAACAATTCCCAGAGGAGAGGGAGAGATGAGCTGTCCCAGCCATGTGCCCAATGACCTAGAGCTGAGCTCAGGGAAAAGTGAGAAGACAGAGACTAGCAGAGCCACCATTGTACATTGCCATGTTGCAAGAATTCAGGTTCATCTGCAGGTGACCTTTGATGAGACAGTCCCTCTGATGATGCCTTGATTTGGACATTTACCCAGCCTCAGAACTGTAAGCTTTTAACCTATTAAATTCCCATTGTAAAAACCAACCCAATTCTGGTATATTGCCCCCAGCAGCTTTTAGCAAGTTAAGACATATATATCTAAAAGAAATTATTCTTTGAATTAAGAGAATAACAAAATATGGCTTAGTATTAATATACTTAGGGTAGATGCTTAAATAAAGCCTTGAATTGCTGTGATATTAAATTAGAATTAAATTACTTCTAAAGTTGTTCCCACTTTTTATTTTACAAACTAGAGTTTTAAAAATAATGTAATTCACCTTTCAGAGATACCTAACATTGAAAATTCAACTATTTTCTTCTAACTAAATATGATGGTCATACACAAACTGGAAATGAAGTGGCTCTGATGAAATAGAATAGACATCAATAACTTAAATTTTATTTAAAAATAAAAAGCAAGAGCATTAACTAGTTATATTTGCTACATGGTTGTTTTTATTTTGAATATTTACCTTGATATACAACTGACTAACCATTTTGTATATTTGATTAAATACATGAATTACAATCAGAAACATGTACTTCTGATCAGTTTTCTTCTGGGAATTTATATAAAGCCAAAAGGATTATTTAAAATTCTCCTAAACATTATCAAGTAAGAAATTTATGCTTAGGTGGCTTGATATAAATTAGAAATTTACATTAAAATAACTTTGAACAGAAACACAAAATGCTTAAAGCTATGTACAAATGGAAAAGCTATTTTTTGGTTCATGAAAATTACCAACCTACCCAGTTCTCAAATTTTAAACATGAGTGAAATAATTTAAACTATAGACAAAAATTTTGAAACTATCCTCACTAAAGTCATACTTAGCCAAAATCTGTAAAACAAGTGGAAATGAATATTTGCTTTTGTAATGATTTACCCGTTAAGACCAATTGCTATCAAGTCAATTCATTATGACCAGTCTGTTTTTTGATCAACAGATTTGTAGTTGGGTGAACTAGGAAAAATAATGCAAAACAGTTAGCTCAGGCCCTTTCCTAAATCTCATGTAGATCTCATCAAGCAAGAGTTCTCTTCTTGCCTACATTTGCTTCTTTTGAGATAAAAGGAAAATAAGGGATTTTGAAGAACTTTAGCTGATATTTCTCTATGCTACAGGTTATAATTACTGTTAGAACAAAGAACAATTGATTATAATACTAATACAAAAAATGGTAAACTGAATGAATGATCATTGCCTCTACATATCAGATGTCCAATTGAGATGGATTTCCTCTCTATATTTATTTGTTAATATGGCAACATGAAAACCATATGGCTGGGAAATATACTAACCAGTTCTTTTCTTCATTGGATTGTTCATTTTTAAATGAAAGTGTTGCCTACAATAAGTAAAATAATTAAAGAATTAACAATTGTCCTAAACTACATTTTCCCAGTGCCTGACTGGTAGGTAATAATGTATATTATAAAATACTATATTTAGAATGTGAAAAATAAAATTATATTTCCAAAATTCTAATTATTATACCAGGTAAGGGAAATCATTTATTTCTATGAACCTCAGTTCCTTTATTTACAAAATGAGACAGTTGTTGGATTAGATAATCTCAAATTATCTATATCTGTCTATCTATCTTTCTATGTATCTCATCTACCATCTACCCATCCTTTCTGAAAATAGTTTTGTGATAAACCTGTCAAAATTTCTTCTGGATTGAATATTTATTTTCACTTTTGGATTTGACTGGTTAATAGTAAAGACAATAATACAATGCTTAAGTGTTTAATATTTCACTATAGGAAAACAAGATAAGAAAAACTGAATAGAATACACAGTCACCACAGGCTTAATTGGCATATACCATGATATATGGCTATCTCTTACCTTGAAGTAAAAAAAAAAATTATTTTAGTATCTCAGTTCATAATTATGAGCTTTGTAAAATGCCCAAGAGGAAGAAAGTCATGGTCAAAATAATTATACTGTATTTTTCCACCTTTTCAGCATCATCTGTAACCTGAACTCCTTATTCAATATCATATCCTGTTTGTCTCTTTTCCTTTACTTATTCATGCTATGATGACTCTTCTAGCTCATTTGGCCTTCCAGAAATTCAGCTCACAGTGGTTACTGGAAAATGTGGGCCTTTCAACAAATGCTTCACAGTAAAGTCCTGTTTAAATCCTGACTAATGAATCTAATCCAATCACCAGACTGCAGGCAGTCATGAATTCTGTCCTTTATAGAAATTCCCCATGTATCTTCCCTAGATTTGATCATACCTGTCACTTTCTACAATGATGTACATTTCAATATTCTATAAAGTTCTGGACTATGAAAAAGGAGCAATTAGTTATAAACCCAGCACTAATACTTCTAAACTAAGAGAACCACAGACATGCCAGTTAGCCATGTGTAACTCATGTTTCATCATCTTAAGAAAACTGGACTAAGAATGCTGCCCTGTTCCTCCCAGGTAGCCCATACCTATGTTCAGTACGTCCCAAAATTGGGACTAGCTGTTGGTAGTTCTCTTATACAGCAGGGCATTGTCATTCATTTGTTCAATGAACATATGTTGATTACTTTTTATATTCCAGGATTAAGGATATAAATATGAACCTATCTCAAAGTCTCAGAATTGACTGAGGGAGTCGTTAGTTTAAGATGCATATGTTTTAGTGTTTGTCTTAGTTTGCTGTGCCTGCTCTACAAAAATACCACAAAATAGTTGGCTTAAACAACAGGAATTTATTGACTCAATTTTGAAGGCTATAAATAAAAAAATTAATGTGCAATTGGAATTATGTTTTCCTTAAAATCTGTAGCATTTTGGTGGTGGCTTGCCAGCAATCGGTAACTCAGTTTCTTCCTGTATTTCATAGTAGTCTCTCTTCTGGTCTATCTCCTCTTACTGTGTCTAAATTTCTTCTTATAAGGATTCCAGTCATATTGGATTAAGGTCCACCCTAATTCTGACTGGCCTCACCTTGAGTAAAAACATCTTCAAGGATCATATTTACAAATGGGCTCATATCCATAGGACTAGGGGTTTGGGCTTTAACATGTTTTTGTGTGAGGCATGATTCAATCCTAATAGTCTTAGAGCAGAATCATGTGCTGTGCACAGTACTTTTCTCGTGCAGAGAACTTCCATTTATGAAGCCCTGAAGTGCTTAATCATATCACTTAGGTTGTTCCTATATTTTATCATCTGAACTAAGGCAACTTTGAGAATGAAAGGTAGTAATATTCATAATTACTCCATGGAAATGTGTAAAAACCAGAACTTCTCTGGGGAAGAGGGACTATTGACCATAATAACATTGTCTCTCTTAGCCTTCACAGCAAATCCAAAAAGTAGGTATTATTAGTACCATTTTGTGTGTTAGAAAATCCTGGACAGTTATTCCAGGAATAATTCATGGAAGATGTGTGTAATGGCTTGAAGTCGAATGTACCTCAACTTCAATATGTTCTTGAAGTTAATCTATTCCTGTGGGTGTGGACCTAATTTAAATAGGATCTTTTGGTGACTAGAAACTTAAGTTAAGGTCTTAACTTAAGACCTCATTCAGGATGGATCTTAATCCTTTTACTGGAGTCCTCTATAAGAGAATGAAATTCAGAGGAATTGAGTAAAATCCATGGAAGCAAGAAGCTAGAAGCAATGAAACCTAGCTGAGAAGGGGGAAACCAGCAGAAGCCACCATGTGCCTTGCCATGTGAAAGAGAAGTCCAGGATTGCTGGCAGTCAGTCTTCAAGAAGAAGGTAACTCCTTCACTATGTCTTGATTTGGACATTTTCATGGCCTCAGAATGTAAGTTTGTAAACCAATAAATTCCCATTGTAAAAGCCAGCACATTTCATGGTATCTGCTTAAGCAATTTAGCAGACTAGAACAAAGTGTCACTTAATTTGAAACATGAAACAGATGTTTGTGGCAAAGGAATTAGTATAAGCAAAATAATAAAAAGAATAGTGAAGATAACATCAATGTGGCTTGGAATTCTAGACGGTGGGATGTGGAAGGAAATGTCTGGGGAAGAAGCTAGAAATGAGGAATTTCAGATGTTATCCGTAGATCCCATTCATGGTGTTGATTTTGTTATGGCTCCTGGTTCAATCTTATAAAGCCAGATCTGGTGAAGAAGACTGTTTCCATTTCCACCTGATCCAAAAGAATTAAACACAGAGATTACAACACAGCTGCTTCCAAAACTCAACTATAGTATCCCTGGGCATGTTCCACAGATGACTGTGCAGTTCTGTAGTGCTTGTAGTTTTTTAATCAGTGTAGTCAAACCACATTACTCCTCATCTTCTTTTCACAAACTTATATCAAGAGTCCATTACAAGTTCAATATTACAATAAGGGAAACCCAGATATATATTGTGGCGGGCATCAATGGAGGTGCTTAGTTCTCATCAAGACCAGATGCGAGACAAGGTCCGCGGCTGGTCAAGGAGGGATCAAGGATACCCGACTTACTGAGGAGGACTGGGCACTTCAGAACTTGGGGCCTCTTTCACCCTGGCTATAATCTTAATCATAATAGCGATATCTTTCCTTTTTAAATTGTTTACCTGCAAAAACATGCTCCTAGCTTATGCTGTGATTGGTACCGCTGGGCGCAAGGCAAAGCACTGCAAAGGAGGGCCAAAACGGTATGGGGATACTGTTGGACTCCTTGAGAAATTTGCCTCATCGGGCGCTGGACTGGTTAGTCAATAACGGGCAACTGGACATTCCTTCCTTTTCCTTTTATGCGGCATAGCCGCTGAATCAACCTAAGACAGGGGCCTGGCCAATTGCTGCCATGGTTTCCAATGACGGGTAAGGTTCAGCAGCCGTTCAGCATGGTTCTGACCTAAAACAGGCACAGTTCCCCCAAAGCCAATCGAGGCCTCTATTTCCCCAGCAGGTAATTACCTAAAGAACAGCTAGCTCTCTTCACGGAATGAATACAATGGTCTAGTTTATCGCAAATTATGATTATGATTTAACTGCTAACGCAAATAGTTTTAATATTATCAAAAACACTGTTGACAACCATTGACTGAGGAGAACAACAAGTCTGTTAAATTCTAAGCTACAATACTAATAACTCTGATGTAAATGCCTAACTAACTTAAGCCCATTATAAAGTAGATTTCCTTAAATCTCTAATGTAAGTCAAAAATAAAGGTAAAAACTACTGCTTTAAAGATAGTTTAGAATCTTAATAACCTTTTAGATAGTAAAAGTTAAAATGTAACCATGGGTTAGTGCTGCAATTAGATATGCTAGTTGACCACAAGTCTGCTTTATCTAACCTTGGCATCAGAACAGGAATTTCTAAGCCACAAGTTAATGTTCTATAAAAGTTAACATCCTAATGCTTACCTAAAGTCTATATTGTGCCTGCAACCTTGCTTAACTATAAAAAGAATGCTTACGTAAACTTTACATAACTACAGAAGGAATGCTTACAAGCCTGCCCAAAAAATAGTATATAAAAACTAAGCTATCCTACAAAAAAGTATACATGGATTCTCACTCAACTTGGTGTGCAACTCATCATTTCTCGCAGACTCCCTTAACCACCTTCAGTCTGCTCCCTCGTGCCTCGGCTGGACCGCGGCATTTGGCGCCCGAACAGGGACCTGAAGGTAAGCTTTCTCTTTTTTCATTAAGGGATACGATCCTACTAAGTGTGCTGCAGCCCCGCTGGCTTATGCCAGTTTACCTGAAGGTAAGGTAAGGATAGAGTAGGAAAGTTTCAAAAGAATGGGTAATACGGAATCAAAGGAATGGCGCATGTTTGTGCAAATTGCACGTCATATGTTAAAGACTAGAGGAATGTCAGTCTCAAATAAACAGTTAACTGATTTTTTCCATTTTATTCAATATATATCACCTTGGTTCCCAGGGGAAGGAACCCTTGATCTTGCCACTTGGCAAAGGGTAGGCAAAGAAATGAAAGAATATTATAAAAAACAGGGACCTGAGCAAGTTCCTCATAATGCTTTCTCTTTGTGGAACATGTTAAAAGATTGCTTTGATCCCACGCATGAGGTAGTCTTCCTGGCCAAAGAAATAAAGCCTGCCCCTCCTTCCCCTATGCCACACGAGGAGCTAGATGAAAAGAAACTGTTCCATAAAGCATCAGCTCCTGTGCTGACGGAGATCAAGAGCCTAGTCAAAGAAAATACAAAAGGTGAAATTTCTGACTCAGGCTCTGAAAGGTCAAATGCAAACTCAGAGGAACCGTTGCTTACCGAGTATGAGGAAGAATTAGAAGATGCAGCAGCTAGATATCATAATGATGAATTTACTTTCCCTGTGGTTAAGAAAAGGCCAAAAGGGAAAACTAAAAATAATCTTGTGAGTAAAAAATCAGATGTAGGGTTCATGGCAGCCGTGAGACAGGCTAAGGCAGAAGGCGATAGCTCCCTTCTTCATTGTTATCCCGTAATAGACGGGGCTCGAGAAGGAGATCCCCTGAATGGGAACCTATATCTTTTAAGCTTTTGAAAGAATTAAAAATGGCAGTGAAGGATTTTGGTCCTTCCTCTCCATATACTATTCAAATGTTAAAAATTTTACAAAGTCAATGGCTCACTCCTTTTGACTGGACAGCTACTGCAAAATCATGCCTAGAGGGAGGAGCCTTTCTATTGCGGA
This sequence comes from Cabassous unicinctus, assembly GCA_029593785.1. Classification (NCBI taxonomy): domain Eukaryota; kingdom Metazoa; phylum Chordata; class Mammalia; order Cingulata; family Chlamyphoridae; genus Cabassous; species Cabassous unicinctus. The sequence goes on along the minus strand of JAQZBX010100359.1, from coordinate 196 downwards.
AATCCAATTTTGAAGAAGGAGCAAAAATTTTGGCTCAAAGATATAGGAATAGGTGTCCCCAAATAAGAGTTACTTATGAAATGATTATAGGGACAGATGGTACTGCTCAGGACCAATTGCGATTATCAAAAGACGTGCTGGGGGATATTAGCAATTTAGCCATGAGAGCCTGGAAGGAGCTCAAAAATACAGGAGC
>JAQZBX010100358.1:0-11377 GCA_029593785.1 Cabassous unicinctus | reverse complement strand
GAGCACACACGGTACTGTGTTATAGGTCTGTCTCCTTCGCTAGGTTTCAAGTTCGTTCTTTGGTGCTTTTCCTCCTTCGCAGCGGCGTGTGTGCAACACAGAGTGTCAGTGAAAAAGAGCGGAAAGCGGGGAGAAGAGAAGCAGGAGGGGAGGGGAGAAGAAGGAAAGGAGGGAGAGTAAAGAGAAAGAGAAAGAGTGCAAAGACCCTCCCAGGATCTTGTTAAAACGCAAATCCTGATCCAATAGAAATGCAGAATCTTAGGATTTACACAGCCTAACAATTCCCCCCAGGGAGGTGGAAACTCCTGGCCCCTGGACCACAACTGAGTAATAAGACTCACCAAATGCCCATTTCCTCACGGACATTGGAGCCAAAACCAAGACCCAGCGCTCGCCAGGCACTGCTCGAGCTTACGGTTCTCCAATTTGCACGTGCACCAGCATCACCTGGAGGGCTTGTCAACACGCAGAGCTCTGGGCTCCCCTCTGAGTTCCTGCTTCAGCCATCCGGGCTGGGGCCGGAGAGTTTGCATTTCTAACAAGTCCCCAGGTAATGCAAATGATGCTGACATTTGAGAACCTGTATTCAAACTAGCAGAACTTTCCCCTTCCACAGCAAGAAGTGCTGCGCTGTCCTGACCATCTAAAACACGGTCCAACTCCACCACCTGCTGGTCACCTGAGGAACTACAAATGGTGTAAGACTGTCCTGCCCTGCTCACTGTAAATTAATCGTGGCTAATACAATACAACATCAGACACAAACCACCATCGTCTTTACCTTTACTGCTTTAGGAAATAGGTACAATTTGAGTACTTGAAAAATTAGTCTCCTAATTCTCACCAAGAACGGTGCCTGGCACAGAGAAGTAAAAATGATAGTTAACATTTGCTTACTGTTTAACGTGTGCCAGGCACCAGCCATTACCTATCCAGGTGTACAAACTCTACTACTCACCTGCTTCCCAGGGGATGTTACTCCCTCTTACAGATGAGGAGGCTGAGATGCAGGGAATTTAAGTTCCAGCAAAAAGTGGTGAAGACAGGATTCATATCCATGTAATTTGCCCCCAGAATCCTGGCTCTTAACTTGGTGCTTTTTCTAACTCAGAAAAAATAGTTGCAGGAAATGCCCAAGAAATATTTCTTCAATTAACTCACCCTCCCCAGAAACATAGCACTGGAGTAGTCTTTAGAATGGAACTTGTTCAGCCCATCCATTTTATAAAGGAAGCCACTGGGCTCAGAGAGGTGAAGTGACTTGCCCAAGGTCACACAGCAAGTCAGTGATGGGCTAGCAAGAGGAACTGGGTATCCTGGGCTCCTTCGACCTCCTGACAAGTTCAGAGGCACTTACTGAGGGTCCACCAGGTTGCGCCCATGGGCAAAGCAGAATTGTGAGTGTGCCCCTACCCCTTACCATTAGGGTCTCTGGTTATATTTGGAGACTATGATTCTGGGAATGATGAGTTAATTTATACAAAAAAATATTTATCAAGGGTCTACCACATTCTCTAGTTTCAATTCTTTTCTGGTCATTGAAATAAACTATTACAATTTTTGTTATGTACTACCTGGATTATTGTTTACTCAATATTTTTCCTGTCATCCATTCATTTTGTTTGTATTTGTCTTTGTCCTAAACAAGAGTATCTTTAAAATCATGTGCATGACATTACTTGATTTACCCGTGTTTCGGTTTGCTTGTTGAAAGTACATGGGTTTCACCTGTGTACCGCCTAAGAGCATCTTGCTCTCCATCTCCATCAGCAACTTCACCCCACCCCACCCCCTTTTCTGGGACCCAATAACCAGGTCCCAAGACCCTGCCTTCCTCTCTTGGCAATGACATCTGTAGGTCATGGGACCGGGGGCAGGTTATTATCCCCTCTGAACGCTAGGTTCATCATCAGAAAAGTAGGATTAATATCATTTCCTATTCATAATATTATTGGAATTAAATGAGATAATCCACATCAGAATTTGGCAAGATGCACCCCCTACACAGCAAGTATCCAATGCCTGCTATTAAAATGAGCTGTAATGACAGCTATTACGAAGCATCACCTTTTCTTTCTTTTTCCTCCTTTGCCTCCTCTCTCCTTTCCTCCTTCCACCATGTGTAGCAAGGTTGGTCTTACATGCAGCACTTCTTTCTTTTCTTTGAGAAGGGCAGACCTTTCTTTGGCGGGAGGAACTGCATTGCCCATTTAACAGCTGGACACATATTTAAGAAGTCATAATTAATTCCCTAAAATCTTCGCGCAGCTCAGTAGCAATGTGGCATCTTCACGTCTGGAAATCAGTAGGATATTTTCGTAGGGATTTATTACCTATGTGGGGTAGAAGTTCACTCTGTTAAAGAGGTCACTACCTTTTCCATATCAGGAAACAGCCAACCAACCCATGAATTCTTAATGCTGCTTCCCAGAAGGAAAATGGGCTGGACCTGAGGCTGGTCTCCTCCGTGATTCATGAACAACAGGTCCCTTGCTCCAAGAATAAATTGTTCATGTGGAGAAACCACTTAACATTCATAAATTCTTCAATCTATTCAGGAGGAGGAAATTAAATTTTGCTGTATTCTTTGGGCTTTTGATACCACGTATATGAAAATAAGGCAGTCTTCCAATTTCGAGGAGGACCTTGTGACCTAGAATGTTTAAATAATTTTACACAAACAGAAAAGCAGGAATTATTCAAGCAGATTCAGATTCAAGCTACAAAGCCCTCTCAATGGGGTGTTGTTCTCTCCTCAAGAGAAGGCTGAGTGAAAGTGGACGGTTCCAGACAAAATCGGGAAAGCACACTTCATTTTTTTTCTCCCCACAGGCAGTTATGTAGTGAATTACAGACTTGCAAGCCAGCTGGGGGAAGAGGGAAACAATACTGCAATTGAAAGAACACTGTATTTTGCACACATGCTTGTTTTAATAATATGCTTTGTGTTTCTGCTTGTACGTATTGTTTAATCTTCGCTGGTTATAAATGCCCCAGCAAGTTAACCAGAACCCTTTGTAATCTCAGGCCCCCCACCAAAAAAGGAAGAAGCGAAAGCCTGGCATGGCTCTCCGCTGCAGGAATTCTCAACCCTGGCTGCACACTAAAATCACCTGCGGAAACTTAAAATAACACAAATGCCCCTCCCCCCAGCAGATGTGTGGACTCATCTGCCCTTGCAGTGTGGCTCAGGAGATTCCAACGTGCAGCCTGGCCTGGGAGCCCCTGAGCTAAAGGACAGGTGGGAGGGGCTTTACAGCTTTCCACCAAAAAGCAAGCCGGGCTCCAGCTGTGCCCTCAAGTTGGCGCCACCTGTTCTCAAACAGGGGCCTTGTGGGTAATACTCAGGCTTGAGGAAAGTCGTGGGTTCAAATTCCAGCTCTGACTCTGACTGCCTGGGTTTCTTCAGGTCTCTTCAGCAACCTCCCTGAACCCTTTTCTCTTCTGTGAAATGGGGATAACAAGGACATAATGATTCATGAAATCAATATTGTGGCTCACAAACAATTTTTCAGTGGACCAGAGTAGAAGTGGATTGAAATAAAAGTATCCCATGGAGTAAGGATGAGCATATTTTTCAGATGTGTGTGTGTGTGGACGTGTATAAACAGTGTTCTACTGAAAATGTATTTCTTAATTGTAAGTGGCCAAAAAAAAAAAAAAAAAGCCTTAATGCCTCCGGCCTGTAGGTGGGGATTAAATACGATAATGCTGTGGTCCAAGGCACACATTAATCACCAGGTGATGGTGGTGATGGTGATGATGCTGATGAAGGACTGATAAGATAGATTCGACTAGATAGGTGAGCTAGAGAGACGGACAGATTAAGATCTGTTTACCTAAATCTACCTGTCTCTATATCTAATCAGTCTAAAGCATGATATATCTGATGTAGAGTGCAGATGACAGAAGCGGCCAGACTGAAATGTGACTTCAGCTGTGGCACAGTTAGTAAAACTGGGCAGCCTGCACTCAAGGAGATCATGACTTCCAAAGGCCTCGGGCCCTCGGTTGGTCTCCTAAAGTAATGTTCAGGGATTTGCTACATTCAGGTTCAGGAAGTGTTCCATCTCCTCATCTTCATCAAATAAACCCAGTTCCAAGCCTTCACCTGCATGGGTGCTGAGAGAGGCAGTCTCAGTCATGGTTACTCCCCTTTTATGACCATACGCTACTAAAAAATAATAATAGCTATTCTTTGTTAACTTTGTTGTGTGCCAGGGACTGTGCTAAGCAGTTTAAACATGTTATGTTGTTTAATCCTACCTATGAGGTCAATATTACTGGCACCCCCATTTTACAGGTGAGGAAACTGAGGCTTGAGAGTCCCCAAGCATTCATTCTTAGGTTACAATTGCTTTTCCCACCAAATCTCTGCCCCCACCTGCTCTTCCGCCATCTGTGGCATCCTGATGCTTCAGGTGGGGCTCATGGAAGTTCTGCATGGTTAACCTTCCCCTCCCTGCTGCTCCCAGACCCTCCCACCTACAGGCTGCCCCGGCACCCAGGCTGCCCTGTCCTGGAGCAGTGAGCCAGGTTGGAGCAAGAAGTCCACATGGACATTGATACCCCCAAGATGGCTGCTGGAAGACCCTTATGAATGAGATTTCCTCCGGAAGCCAGGAGAAGCCCCAGATATTCTCCAGGGACATTATCATTGGGCCCTCCTGGGGGATTGATGGGTGGGGGAATCAATCAAAACAGCAAACAGCTGGGACTCCTCACATGCCATTAGCAAAGGGGGGGGGGTGGAATAATAAATGGTTTAAAAAGCAAGCGCAAACGCTCATGCAGGCTCTCTCGCTCTCTCCCCCTCTCTCACCTTTGGGTCTCTATTCTGGCCTCCTTCACCCCCCCACATGGATCAACACGCAAGTAAAACCTGGACATTTATATTCTATAATGGGAAATTGTAGTCTGTAGATGAGCTGTCTTTATCACTTTTCAGTCCCTTCCTCTCTACCTGGGGCCTATGATCTGTTACTTTCTCCCATTTCTCTTCCCTCCCTTCCTTAGTAAATTATCGGCTCAATCAACGTGGCATGCTCTTGAAATTCATTTCTGCAGCATAGTCAAGAACCTAGACAAAATCCGGTAACATTAGTGGATAGCCCCATCTCTCTCCCAGGGTGATATCACGTCGTCGTCTTTCCTAACCTTCCACGAACCTCCATCTCCCAAGAAAAGCCTAAAGAAAAGCTTTTGAATGTTTGAAAATCTCTTTTCCATCCTGAGACACGTCTTAGGAAAGCTCAAGCTCTGAACACAGTTTGAAATAGTGAGCAGTACCTCAAGAAATTAGCCAAACCCCCTACATTAAAAGCAAATAACTCAATACATGGTCTTGTGATGATAAATTATAGTCGACCCGGTTGGCTCCCAACTTCTTTGCAAACAGAACCCTGTTTGTTTTTCCAGACAGTGATGCATCCAGCACCAGGGCATGGGGCAGGCTTGCTTCAAGCCAGTCATAGCCAGGTGTTACCATTTGCAAGTGGCTTGTGCATTTAACCCAAACGACTCCAACCAAAGATATGTAGGGAGAATCTGCTAGGGGCTTCTTGGAAATCCTTTCCGCCCTACAACAGAGGGACCCGTGCAAGGAAGAGCCCCTTTGCCTCACTTCCTGCTTTGGGGGCTGCAATGCCAGGAAGAGGTAATTAGTGGCAACCACAAGAGAATAAGCTCAAGACAAAAGCGAACGCCCTGAGGACAGCTCAATGGAAAGATAGGAAGTTGTACTTTCCCCAGGACATTAGAAGCCCCAGAGTTGATTCAGTGGCTTAATAATCAGTGGCTTCTCAAGTAATGTGTACTTTTAGTTTAAACTACTGTTTTTTGGGCACTCTGCTGCTTGCAGCCAAAAGCATTCCCTATAGATACATAAATCTTCCGGGTGAAGGAGAAAAAATGTCTTTTTAAAGAAAAGCCTGAACAAACTTTACGGGACCATCTTCCTTGACCTGCCAGCCTCTTACGCTTTCCTGCCTTCACTTATGTGCATATTCAGACCTGATCCTCAACAAGCTTAGCCCCAAACCTCAATCAAGTTCTGATAATGTGTTACTACCTACAAATGCAAAATGCAGGCCCGTTTGTGTCCCTGACAATGCTTTTAGAACACTTCTCAGACAATTTCACCAGCATTTGAGGAGAGACAGGTGTGCAAAGGAAAAGCCTCAACTATAATGTGCTACGTGAAGAAGTTTCCAAGCCAACAGAGGAGGGACGCGCTCTTGCTCAAAACGTTCTCGGTCGCCTCAGGGAATTTTGGTCTGTCCAGTCACAAGTGAAGGACACGTCCCACCCTTAGTCATATTAAAAGACCAATGAAGAAATTTTTCCAGGTGTCCCTGAGTTACAAGAGGGGAAGGAAAGGATGACAGGAAAGAGTGGGAGGAGATTCCAGGAGATCAGCAAGCCTCTGGGCTTTCTCGTCTGTTGGAGCAAGAGACCACAGAGCAGTAGCTTCTGCCCTTCTTGCAAACCCTTCAAAGCAAGGAAGTTCAAAGCCTGGCTGTTAGTTTGCGTGGGGGCAAGAAGGAAATGAGGGACTAACAACCAAAAGCTATAAATAGGTTTTTATCATTTCTCCCCCTCCTCCTGTCCTCACTGATCAGGTATAATTGCTTTGCCTGCAACTCATTTCACTGCAATTGTTTTAAATGCTGGCCTCTGCTGAGGTGCCCCTCCCCCAACCAAGGGATTTAACTGAATTTTCACTAAAGCAACGACTCTTCTTGATTTGGGTCCTTATAGTTAACTCCCTTCATTTTGTTATCTGGGCTTTGCAATATTCTTAAGAAAGACCGTTTTTGGATTGGAATGCAGCATGATAGTCTTTCTTTAAAAGACTTGCCAACTTTGACACCTGGAGTTACTGTAGCAACTGATCAGTAATAAACTGGTCTGACAGGATGGCTTCTCCAGCGCCTCCAGACCTGGGCCCCTCACTAGCCTCCCCTCCTGCTGCGTTCCTCCTGTTTGCTCCTCAGATCTACTCTCCGCCCCTCTCCGCCTGCTCCCTGCTTCCCAAAGCCTCCCTGAGGAGACCATGTGACACACACACAGTTGGTGCAGGTGCTGCCCTCAGCTTCCCGTTGGATTTGGCCAATGGAGATCCCTAGCAGGAAATCGGAGGAAAAGAGAATGAGGTGACCTCAGGCTGACTTTGTCCTTCATCAGAAAGTTACTTTTTTCCTTAAACCAGTTTTAAGAAATTACAACATTGATGTGGCGGCAGTGGCCACTGGAGGCTCTGAGGGCAAGGAAAGGGAAAAATAGCATAATACAGGGGCATTCTCGGGACTAGGGAATCATCCTGAATGACACTGCAATGACAGATACAGGCCATTATATATCTTCCCCAAACCTACAGAACTGGGTGGGAGAGAGCGTAGACTACAACGTGAACTTTAATCCAGGCTGAGTGGCAATGCCCCAGGATGCGTTTATCAATTACAATGAATGAATGTTTATGTGGGAAAATGTGCGAGGTGTGGGGAGTGGGGCATATGGGAATCCCTATATTTTTAATGTAACATTTATGTCATCTATGTATCTTTTAAAAAAATTTTTTTTCTCTCCTCACTCAAATGCAGATATGGGCCCATGGCTGCTACCCCTGGACCTCTGCTCTCCTTGTCCTTCTGCTCTACCCCACCCACACCTTTGTCTCGAATCCCTTTGAAATTAATCCTTCTCAAATTACCCTCTTTTGAGCCTGCCACCTGCTCTTTTGACTCTTACCTCTATGCCATTTTGCTGGCTCTTGTGGATTCTATCCACTGCCTTCTGATTCCATAATTATAGGAGGGAGAAACAGGATGGGGAGAGGATCCAAGAGCCTGAAATACTTTCCTTTTAGTGGCAGATATTGTCAAAAAGCTAAAGCCGCCCCTCAGAAAACCAGCTTCGTGGCAGGGTGTGGGGTGTTTGAGAAGCTCCTATCAGCACTGCTCTCCCAGCAGCTGCTCTAGACTTTCCAACAGGGCAGTGTCCTCTGATGAAAGTTTACACACTGCAACTTTGATGAGAAAACATGCTCGCCAGGAAATCGGCAGTCATAAATATATCATCCCTGATAGCAGGACAGGGCCAGGAAGAGGTGGGCCAACCTTGGCTTCCAGAAATCCTCCTCTTTAACCTCAGAATAGCACTGAGGAGGTGCTGAATCAGACTAGTAAAAATCACAGTAAATTAGTAATAATTGCAAACACTGGGGAAGCACCTTCTGTATGGCAGGCCCCACAGCACTGCACACTTTGCATGCCCTGCCTTGCTTGTCTGCACCAGAGCCCTAAGAGGTGCGGTTGGTCATACGTCACATGAGAGGGAGCCGAGGCTGGTGGAGATGAAATGGCTTGTCCTTGGTCACACAGCTGGTAGGTGGCAAGGCCAGGATTCAATGCAGTCTGACTTCAGTACTTCCTGGGGGCACACCAAGGGCTGGGCAGGAGGCAGATGTGGGCTCAAGTCCTGTCTTCGCCACTTAGTATTTGGGTGACCTTGGGCAGGTCACCACACACAGCCCAGATTTCTAAATCTATGAAACGAGGCTAACACTGCCTGTGTACCAAGACCATTGTCAAGTTCAAATAAGGTCCCCTACCCCGTGCAGAGATTCTGGTTGTGTAGTGGATACTCAGGGATGTGCAGTAGGGCTGGGGTAGAAATTGCAGGGGTGCAGAGGTTCACTTAGCTTTTGCCCACCTGAGTTTGTAATTCTTTATTTCAGTCAGCTGAGCAAGGGCTTAAATTGAATTATGATAACACTGGGCACAAACACCACCACCTGTTTTATGCCAGCACTGTGCTAGGAGCACTGCATGTATGATCTCATTTCAACCCCAGAGAATGCTAAGAAGAAGGAACTCTTACTAGTCCCATGGATTATTGGAGACATTACATAGCTTGCCCCACACCATGCAGCTAGCAGGTGGCACAGCTCAGGTAAGAAGCCAGATCTGCCTGGCTGCAGCACCTGTGTTCTTAACCACGCCCCTCTGCTGCTCCCCTAGTTAGTTGTCTTTAACAGATTCTCCTGTATTGGTTACTCTGTGCCATGACCCGTCTGAGCACTTCAAATATTGACTTGTTTGATCCTCATAAAAACTCCTTGAGGTAGGTTCTATTCTCATCCCCCTTCTTACAGAGGAGAAAACTGAGGCCCAAAGAAGTTAAGTAACTTTCCTGAAGCCACACAGCCTTTCCAATCCCACTTTCCCTTATGTCTGCAGCAAAACCAAGGTTCAACACTACAGTATTTTGAGAGTGACAGGTTTGAATTGCCCACAAAGCTGTTGCTGCAAATGAGGCACACCTCCATGCTAGAAAGCTATGATCTTTGCAAAAGGGTAAAGAAAAGAGATACTGGTTTTCAACCCTCAGCCTCACAGTAAAAAGGCTAGGAGTGGGTGATAACCTCAGTGGGGATGGTAAGATGTAAAAAGCAAACCCTACACTGGTTTAACCTTACGTCTCCGAGAGCATCTCCATGCCGTTTGTCTGCAGGCAAAAGAATTCCACAGTTAAAGGCCACCAACTGGCAGCCTTAGGCCAGGAGAGATGCCCAGTCTCTTGTTCGGTAGGGATACCGTAGATATGCTGGGCTGAATCCTAAAGGTTAATTGCTCTGAGTAATACTGTGGCATTTAAACCTGGTGCCAAATGAACTGGTACAATATTGACCAAGATTCAGCCAACGTCAGAATGCAAACACAAATGAAAATCCAAGTCCTTAGGCAGGGAGAGCACAAGGGAGGATCTGACTATCGAAGGGGGATAACCTAGGCCAGGCAGTCCTCTCAGGACCTAACCTTTGGGATAGAAACATTGCACACGGAGGGCCTTTAAGTGTGAGGCTCTCTGTGCTGGAAACAACGTTCTCTGCCCCACCAGGTCCCCGACTTTCATCTGACTGACTCCACCTTTATCTTTAACTCTCAATTTCAAAGATACTTCCTCCAGGAAGCTTTTCTCCCCACCCTGGGTCAAGATAGGGCATCTCCTTCTTGGTCTCAGCTGCCCCCTTTGTTTACTGCTATTTGAGAACTTTTTTCTGTTTATACACCAGTCTTTCGTCCCCTTAATGGGTAGCTCAGAAAGGAAGTATTTTCTTTTTATCTTTGCATCCTTTTGTAATCTTACCATGTATCAGGCCTTGTGCTAAGTGCTTAGTAAATGTTGGAGGGATGGATGGGCAGATGGATGGGTAGACGGACAGACAGATGGATAGACGTGTAGATGGTTGGGTAGACGGGAACGGATGGTTGGGTATTTGGATGGGTGGATATTTGGATGGATGTCTGGGTAGGTGCGTGAATTGATGGTTGAATGAATGGTTGAATGGATGGAAGGACAGATGGATAGATGGATTCCTTTAGGAAGTAGAAGATGAAAGAATGACAGGATCTTCCATATTCTAGAATTTTAAAAAAAACTAAGGCTTTATAGCTATGATTGGCCCATAAATGTCTATAAATCCATCACAAGGTAGGAAGGCTCAAGCCACATATCCCCTTTCTTGGAACGTAAGTTGTCTTATTTTTGGACTTGTGTTCTCCTTCAAGATGGTATGATTGCTGATTTTAACCAGATTTCACTTGGATAAAAATATCCAGTCTGAAACCATATCTTCCCTTGTTCCTAAGGAAAAATGACACGTAGGAAGTTTTCTCCCCTGCTTCTCTGACAGGAAAACTGTTGGAGCAACAAGTTTTCCCTAAGTTGAGTGGGTGGGAGGGTTAAAGGGGGAAAACCCTAGTGAAGGTGGCTGCTGGTCTGAAGGGTATCCTTATATGTAAAATAGGGAGAAAGAATGATTGAAAAATAGTATGAAAGAATTGTTCAGAGTTGTGTTATGATGCAGGGAAATAGCACAGTGTAGTATTTGCTCAATCAATAATAGATTGGCATAGTAGCTGGTAGGTGGAAGTACCCTGAGTAGTTATTTAGATATTTTCAATTCAATTAATAAATGATTAACAGCAAACTAGAATAGTTTCACAAAGTATATGTACAGTGGCAATACAGAAAATGTTATGTTGTACATGAAGTCAGCTTTACATAACATTGAATCCCCAACTGAGAAAGTGAGAAAGTTATTCCCTTTGCAATTTTCTTTCAAATATGATCTAAAGCTTCTGACTGGCAAGGATTCAGTCTTAGTTTGATGCTAGAATTTCTTTAACATCTTTTACAGAGTGAGTTGGCCTCAAGCTTGGATCTTAGACAGGCAACAGAATCTAGCTAGAAAGCAAGACCTTTCTTTACATTTGTTGCAGGTTCATTTTCCAATGTTACCTTTTATTTGTAGGAAAAAATACTGGTTTTCCATTTATGGGCATCATATCAATTTTCCTTTTTTTTTTTTTTT
>JAQZBX010100357.1:0-11373 GCA_029593785.1 Cabassous unicinctus | reverse complement strand
TTTGGAGTAAAAAAAATGTTATAAAGTTGACTGAGGTGATGACAACAACTGTGACAAAAATGAGCCACTGAGTATACACTTTGAATGGATGGTACAAAGCATGGAGTTGTATATACAGTGAATCCTGTAGTGGAAGATGGACTATGGTTAACAAAGCAATTATGAGAACGTTCTTTCATTAACTATTATATAATACTAATACAGGGTGTTAATTGGGTGGGTTGGGTGAAAAATACACCAAGTGTAAGATATTGGCTATAGTAATATTTTGATGATGCTTTTTCACAGTTTGTAACAAATGTTTAACAATGTAAGGTGTTGGTGGTGGGGTGATATATGGGAGCCCTGTAAGATGATATGCATGTCTGTTTTGTAAGTTCACAACTTTTGCTATATACGTATATTCATGCATGAATGAAATTTCAATAAATTTTTAACTGAAAAGAACAATGAAGCTTCAACAGCATAAACTCAAAGAAAGCATACTTAGACACATCATAATTAAACTGATGGAAATCAAAAATGCTTGAAAGCAGTCAGAAAGATAACACATTACAAGCAATGGAACAAGTCAAATAAATGCAGCTTTCTCTTTATAAACCAGAGGCCAGAAGGAGTAGAATAACATCTTTAAAGTTCAGGGGGTGGGGGTGGGGGTGGGGAGAAGACTCAACCCTAAATTCCAAATCCAACAAATAAATCCTTTAGGAATGAAGGCAAAATAAAGGCATTCTCAAATGAAGGAAAACTAAGAATTTGTCACCAGCAAGCTTGCTCTAAAAGAAACGATAAAGTTTCAGACTAAAAAAAGTAATACCAGAGGTAAACTTGTAACCTTAGGAATGAAGGAAGATCAACAGAAACAATATCTACATCAATACAACAGACTTTTTCACCTTTTATGTTAAAACATGACTGCTGAAATCAAAAGTTACAGTACTGTCTGGTGGAGTTTACAATGTATGTAGATGTAATAAATATGACAAGCAAAGAAAGTGGAAGATCCAAAGACCTAAATGCTTGAAAGCCACCCACATTTTACTTGAAATGGTAAAATATCAACTCTAGATAGACTGTGAAGGGTTAGGTATAAGTACTGTACTGGTTAGAGCAACCAGTAAAAAAGAAAGATCAAGTAGAGAGCAAGAGCCAAATAGATTTAAACAGAATACCAAAAAATAATTCAGAGGCAGGCAGGCAGGCAGGAACAGAGGAAGAGAACAGAGAAGACCAAGAGAAAGCAATAAATGGGTGAACCTATATCTAACCATCCAATACTTACATACTTGTGTTTTTCCTGATCTTAGAGGGAAAGCTATCAGCCTTTTAACATTGTGTTCTGTTAGCTGTGGGCTTTTCATATATGCCCTTTATCACGTCAGAGACATTTCTTTCTATTCCTAGTGTTTTGTTTTTATCAATAAGGATTCATGGATTTTGTCAAATGCCTCTTCTGAGTCAGTTGAGGATGTCTTTTTTTTTTCCTTCACCATATTAATGAGGTATGGTAGTTTGACACTGTATGTACACCAGAAAAGGTTACGTCCTGTGAGCTGATGCATTCCTGTGGGTGTGAACCTATCAAAGGTGGGATCTTTTAATTATATTACTTTAGTGAGGTGTGATCCAAGATGGATCTTAATCCTCTTATTAGAGCCCTTTATAAACAGGATGAATATAAAGATTCACAGAGAGAAAAGGCCACAGGAGCTGAGAGAGAAAGCTGGAAGAAGCCAGAAGCTGAAAGCAATGAGACCTGGAGGAGAAGGAAGAGACAGCAGATGCCACCATTGTGCCCTGCTATGGGGCAGGAGCCCAGGATGACTGGCAGCCAAGCTTCAAGGAGAGCTTCACCTTATGCCTTGATTTGGACTTTTCTCCGCTTTGGAACTGTAAGCTTGTAAGTTAATAGACCCACATTGTAAAAGCAAACCCATTTCCGGTATATTGCCTTGGCAGCCTTTAGCCTGGAGTACTTCAGAAAACTTCTCACAGCTCTTTCCTTGTCTTTCTTTTAGGGATACTACCCTGAGAATTCCTTGAAGGTTAGTGTATGGGGGTGGGTGGGTAGAGTAAGACTGTATTGCCCTGTGTATGGGGTTCCTCTGGATCTAGATGTGGCATATTGCATTAATTGATTTTATTTTGACCACCCCTGCATACCTGAGAAGTCCCACTTAATCATGGCATAATTTTTATTGTGCTGTTGGATTCAGTTTGCTAGTTTTATTGAGGATTTTTACATCTATATTCATCAGAGATATTGGTCTATAGTTCTTTTCTTGTGATATCTTTATCTAGCTTTTGTATGAGGATGGTACAGGCCTCATAGAATGAATCGGAAAGTGTTTTTTGTTGTTTTTTTGTTTTGTTTTGTTTTGTTTTTGGAAAATTTTAAGCAGGATAGAAGAGCAGGTATCTAGGATTGATGAGCTCAGTTACTGCTTGTCTATGAATGTCTGAAACTCCCCCTCCTTTGTGGGACAGTTTTGCCAGATAATGAATGAATGAATTTTGGGTTAGCAGTATCTTTCAGTAACTTATGCATATAACTGCTTTCATGTCCCTATTGTTTGATGAGAAATTGGCATTTAGTCTTCTTGAGGGCCCCTTGTTTGTGATGAATTGCTTTTCTCTTGCTGCTTTCAGAATTCTTTCTTTAGCATTTAACATTGATTAGTGTGTCTTGGAGTCAGTCCATTGGGTTTTAATCCTGTTTGGAGTTCATTGTGCTATTTAGACATGCATAATTACGTCTTTTTGTAAAATTTTGGAAATGATCAGTCATTTCCTCAGATATTCTGTCTGCTCCTTTTTTGTTATCCTTTCCTTCTGGGACTCTCACATGTATGTAGGTATACTTCATGCCTCCACAGGTCCTTTAGGCTCTTTCATTCTTTTCTCCATATGTTCTTCCAACTGTATGATGTTCCTGTCTTCCAGTTCACTGATTCATTCTTCTGCATGTTCAATCTGCTTTTGAATGCCCCTAGAGTTATTTCAAGTCTCCATTGTGTTTTCCACCCCTAAAAGTTATGTTACCTTTTAATCTTTGGTTTTTCATGTAGTCTTGTCTATATTCATACTTAGTTTATTTCTATCTGTATTTTCTGTTAGCTTCTTGGATTTAGGAGATTTGACTCCTAAATCAATGGAGTCATTGATTAGTAGTGATTAGTAGTTCTAATGTGTTTCTTCTGAAATTTTAATTTGTTCCATTGATTGCATCATCTCTTCCTGTTTCCTTTTATGGCTTGTGATCTTTGTTGATGTCTGAGGATTTGGTTATTTTGATGTGCTAACTCTGGAACTCAGTGTCTCCTTGTTTATTTTATTGTAGATTGGCTGTGTTAATGCTTTTTAATGTTTGGTCCAGTTTATACTGAACCTTTAAAACAGCCCATGCTTCACAGTTTGGGTTTTCTTAGGTCTTTCTGTATCTGTCTCTAATCCTGGCCATGTGCATTAAATTTTAAGGTTATCCCATCATGTACAACCATTTGCCCTTGAGGAGAAGTTTTCCTTTCCCTGCTTTTTTTTACATAACTATTTTGTACATTTAATTGAAAATATAAACAATTAAGAAAAAGAAAACACAATTTAACAAAAACATCTTTCTCAAATAAATGTATTGGATACATATAGATTTTTTTTTGAATCATACAATATGTTACACAATATATTTGGTTCATAGGAACACAATCATACAGTATTTGTCCTTTTGTGTCTGGCTTGCTTTGCTCAACTAATATCCTCCAGGTTCATCCATGTTGTCATATGCTTTATGACTTTATGTCTTCTTATAGCTGCATAATATTCCATCGTGTGAATACAACACACTTTGTTTATCCATTCATTGGTTGATGGACACCTGGGTTGTTTCCAACTTTTGGCAATCATGAATAATGCCACTATGAACATCAACGTGCAGATGTCTGTTCATGTCCCTGCTCTCAATTCTTCTGGATATATACCTAGTAGTGGTATTGCTGGGTCACATGGCAAGTCTATTCAACTTCCTTAGGAACTGTCAAATAGTCCTCCACAGTGGCTGTACCATTCACTGTTGGTGGAAATGTAGAATAAGTATTCCTATCTCGCCACATCCTCTCCAACTCAATTTGAGTATCATGTTGGCTGTGGGTTTTTATCATATTGGGGAATTTTCCTTCTATTTTGTCAAATGCCTTTTCTGCATCGATTGAGATTATCATGTGTTTTTTTTCCCTTCAATTTGTTAATGTGGTGTATTATGTTGATTGATTTTATGTTGAACCAGCCTTGCATACCAGGAATAAATCCCACTTGGTTGTGATGTAGAAGTCTTCTGACATGCTGTTGGATTTGATTTGCAAGTGTTTTGTTGAGAATTTTTGCATCTATGTTCATTGGAGATATTGGTCTGTAATTTTCTTTTCTGGTAGTACCTTTATCTGGCTTTGGTATTAGGATGATGTTGGCTTCATAAAATGTGTTGGATAATTTTCCCTCTTCAATGTTTTGGAAGAGTTTAATCAGGATTGGTTTTAATTCTTTTCAAAATGCTTGATAGAATTCACCTGTGAAGCCATCTGGTCCTGGATGGCTGTTTTTTTTTAAATCCATTGTCAGCCTGTATTTATTGATTGGGGAGTTCAATCCATTCATATTCAATGATATTCCTGTAAATGCACTATTTACTTCCACCATTTTATTCTTGGTTTTCATATTATATTTTTGTCTATTTTTTTTCACTCTTTTGGTTATCCTTTCTGCTATTCTTTCTTCTATACTCTCCTCCAAGTCTCTCTCTCCTGTCTTTTTATTTCAGGTTCTAAGGCTTCCTTTAATATTTGCTGCAAAGTTGGATTCTTTTTTGCAAACTCTTAGTTTCTGTCTGTGAATATTTTGTACTCACTTTCATATTTGAAGGACAATTTTGCTGGATAGAGAATTCTCAGTGGGCAGTTTTTCTCTTTCAGTATTCTAATGATATCATACCACTGTCTTCTCACCTAGATGGTTTCTGAAGAGAAATCCATGCTAAGTCTCACTGGGCATTCCTTTTATGTGATGGTCTGCTTCTCCCTTGCTGCTCTGAGAATATTCTCTATCTTTGGCATTTGACATTCTGAGTAGTATGTATCTTGGAGTAGGTCTATTCAGATTTTCTGATTGGGGTACAGTGCACTTCTTGGACATGTAAGTTCATTTCTTTTGTGAGAGTTGTGAAATTTTCAGCTATTATTTCCTCAAGTATTCTTTCTGCCCCTTTTCCCTTTTCTCCTTCTGGGACTCCCATGACACTCCTGTTATTGTGTTTTGTGTTGTCATTCAATTCTCTGAGCCCCTGCTCAATTTTTTTCATTTTTTCCTCTGTTCTTTTCTCTCTTCAATTTCAGCTGTTCTGTCTTTTGTATTACTTATTCTTTCATCTATCATTTCAAGTCTGCTGTTGTATGACACTAATGTGTTTTTTATCTCACCTATTGTCTTTCATTCCCAGGAGCTCTGTTACTTTTCTGTTCAGGATTTAAAATTCTTCTTTGTGCTCACTCAGTGTCTTCTTGATGTCATTTATCTCTTTAACCATATTGTGTTTCAACTCATTAATTTGATTTTGCAAATTTGTGCACATCTCCCTGATTAGTTCTCTCAAATCCTGCATCTCTTCTGGGGCTTTGATACATTCTTTTTCTTGGGCCATGTCTTCTATTTTCTTAGTATGGCTTGCAATTTTTTGCTGCTGTCTAGGCATCTGATTAGGATGTAGTTTACTCAGATGCACAATTTCTTTCTCTTTTGTAGGGATTTAGTGGCAGAAGGCTGTGTGTTTCCACTGCTCTTTGATTCTTGGCTCAACCTGGGTTGTTAGGATTGTCCCTGCTAGTTGCTCAAAATTGGGCAATGGACCCAGTAATTCATTGTAGAGTCGCTTCCTAGGGCCTTGGGGAGGGAGGCTATAGAGGCCAGAAAAAGCCTCTACCGCTTATTTTCTCGCATGCACTTCCTTGGACTGCCAGCAGATGGCAGTCTTTGGCATCTCTCAGTTCAATGCCTGGTGGTTGTGTGTTTGTTGCAACACAGACCAGATCAATGTGATAGAGCTTCCTGCCTGGACGCTAAAATCCTTGTGATTGAAACTTTCTCAGAAACAGTTCTCTAGCCTTCTCTGGCAGTTGCCTCCCTTTTCCCAGCTAAGAAATACTTCCACTCCCCTCTGAGTTCTCAACAATCAGTCCAGATTAGTAGAGAAGGAGATTGGGAGGGTTATATATCTTTAGCCCCTTGCCTGCTTCCAAGGCATACAATGGTGCAGCCCCACCTGGCCTAGAAGAGCTCCTGGGACATAGCAGACCAAATTTGTGAGTCAAAAGCTGAGTCAGCCTTAGGCTGTGTCCCTCTCTCTCCTCTTTCTGGGGAGGAGTGTCCTCAACAATCAGTCCCAGCTAGAAGAGAGGGAGATTGTGAGGGTTGGATTTCTTCAGTCCTGTGTCAGCTCCCAGGGCAAATTATGGTGTGGACTCACCCCACCTGGAAGGGCTGATGGGACACAGCAGACCAAATTTGTGGGTCGGAAGTTGAGTCAACCTTAGACTGTGTCCCTCTCTTTCTCCTTTCCTGGAGTGGTAGGTTCCTGGAGCCCCCCTTTGTCTGTAGCCACAGGCCCAGAGGCCCATGAATTCTAAATCATCTTTAGTGTGACGGACAGTGCTGGCAGCAGCAGCAGCCACTGGTTTCAACTCAGTTCTGTAGTCACGACTTCCCTCCTTTGTCCCTCTCTCCTCTGGGCAGTGTCCAGCCTTCACCTGGTGTCCTAAACCCTAGAAGATCTTTTTCTAGACTTTTTTCAGCCTGTCTTCTAGCTATTTTTTTGGAGAAGAATGACCTGTGTTTCTAGTCTGCCTTCTTCCTGGAAGTCCCTCCCTGCTCTTTTAAAGTAGTCCTGGGCTCTTCTGTTTTTATGCAAACTTCCCTCCCCAGTGTCTATGATTTGCTCACCATCTCTCCCTCATTCTGGGTCACCTTTTCACTCCAGCTATCAGCCAAGGGCCTGTCCTTCCTTACAGTTGTTCAAGTTCCCTTTTCTCTTGCAGATTTTCTCTTAGTAACTTCTACATTGTGGGATCTGATCCACTGAGCCAGATGGGGGTCAGTGCTCAAAATCTTGTTTTGTCCCCCTGCTTAAGTACTGTTTTAATTGGCTGACAGCTAAAACAAATATACAATAGCTTGGCTTAACAGAAATTTGATGCACAGTTTTAGAAGTTAGGCTTGCTTTCTCCTGGGTCAGCATCTTCTGGCTGGCTAGCAATCCTTGCGCTTCTTTGGCTTTGATTATGTGGCAATATACATGACAGCATCTCTTTTCTCCTCTAGGTCTGTTGGCTTCCAGCTTCTTGCTGTTCCATGTGTCTCTTCATGTGACTTTCACTCTGTTTATATAGGACTCTATAATCTGGATTAAAGCTTAATCTGATTTAGTTGGATCACACCTTAACAAAGTAACTTATTGAAGAAATCTTATTTATAATAGGCCCACACCCTCCAGAATACAGACCAAAACAGTGTCTGATCTGCGATACAATATTCAACTCCCATTGGTCCATCCTTTGGACCCAACAAAGACATATTCTTCCCATATGCAAACTACATTTATTCCACCACAACATTCCCAAAGCTTTAAGTCATTTCAACAACAATGTCTTATCAGAATCAGCTATATGTATAGTACATCCTAGGACAGAATTCTTATCTGTGGTCCTGTGAAACCTAGAAAACAAGATATCTGCTTAAAATATGCAATGAAAGGATAGGCATAAGTCAAACATTCCCATTCACACAGCAGAAACTGGAAGACAGGATTCACAGTTCCCAAAGAAGTCCAAAACTATGCAGAGCAAACTCCACTAGATTTCAAGGTCTGACAGTCATCTATGGATGGATGTTTTGTACTCTGGACCTGATGGAGCAGCAGCCCTACCCCTTCTAAGTGCTTGCACATGGGCCATGCTCTCCCTGAATGTTGCGGACACAGGTCCCACCACCTCTAAGCATTGGTGTGGCAGCACTCTCAAAAAACAGGGTGCAAGGCTTGCCCCCTCCCAGTGATGGGGTGGAACCCCTTTTCCATACATATGAGTGGCCTGCTCTTTTGGCCCAAGGAGATCTTTGATTTGTTCTTCTATCTTCTTTAATCCAGGCTGGCAATGGTTCTGCACATAAAAATTGTGAAAACCTTGTTGTCTTTGCATGTTCAAGTGGATCCAAACCAGACAGTAGAACTTTCTACAGATCCTTCTTTGATAATGGCATTTCCAATTCTGACTTCCTTCTTGACATGTCTGCCTGGAGCCATGTTCAGTCACATCCCCTTTGGCAAAGTGTTACTCAGTTAAACCTTTACACTGAGCTCCAAGAACTCACTTCCTGAAAGCTCAGGGAGGTCCCTAATAGAGCTGCTTCTGGCTCTAGTCTCAGAGTAGGCTACCTGGATAGGCTGAGAATTTTCTAAGTCAACTGCTGGTTCCTTTATACTCAAGTTTAATTCTCAGCTTATTCCTTTCCTGCATTTTGCTATAAGGTAAAAGGAGAAGCCAGGCTGTCCCTTCCATACTTAGCTTGGAAATCTTAGCAAAATATCCAAACTCATTCCTTACAAGTTCTACTTTTAATCCAACAATAGAACATAATTTTGCCACATGCTCTGCCACTTCATAACAAGGATTGCCTTTTGTCCAGTTTCCAGTGATGGTCATTTCCTTCAAAGGCTATATCAAAAGCAGTTTTTACATCTATATTTCTACCAACATTCTGTTCATGATGAATTATGTCTCTAAGACAATAAAATTTTCTCTACAGCTATCACTCATTTCAGCCTTCACAATTCTGGCCTCTACCCTTTGCCCAGTTCCAAAGCCATTTTCATATTTTAATCATTTGCAATGGCAACACCCCATTCCTGTTACCAAAAACTGTTTTAATTTGCCAGCTACTAAAACAAATATAATACATTGGGTTGGCTAAACAACAAATTTATTGGCTCACAGTTTCAGAGGCTAGGCAGTTTGCTTCCTCTCGGGCTTGGCATCTTCTGGCTGGCTAGCAATTTGGGGGTTCCTTGGCTTTTCCATCACACGGCAATGCATTTGGTGGCAACTTCTCCATTCTCTTCCAGGTTCTGTTGACTCCCATCTTCTGGCTGCACCCCATGGCTTTTCTGAATTTCATTGTGCTTATAAAGGACTCCAGTAATCTGAATTAGAGGCTGACCGGATTTAGTTCAGCTACACCTAAACTGACGTAACAGCTTGACAATCTCATTTACGCTCAGTCCACACCCATCATAATGCAGACCAAGACCATGTCCAAATTAGGGTACACAATTCCATCCATATCAGATGTGCCAGCAATCAGCCTGGGAGTATGCACATCTTGCCAGTAGCTTTGCTATGGGGGTTGCTCTCTCTTCAGGGGGACTACTATGTGTGTGCCAACTGCTAGGGCCTGCCTTCAGTCTATGAGGCCTTAGGTCCTTTGCCTGAATGTGCATGAATGGCTTTTGGTTTAGTGACTTCAGCAAAAGGTACCTAGGACAGAATTGATGTGTGTCACTTAAGCCACGCAGGACGTGGTGTGTAAGTAGGGTCTGGACTTGCAAGTCTGTGCCATTCTACCTTTTTATATACTCTCTCTCTAACTCAGCATTTGTAGAGTTTTTCTCCAGTCCATTGTCCTTCAGAGTTCTAAGTGAGTGGAATATGCCCTTTTATTTAGCTGTCTTCTAGAGGGAAATGTTAGTAGGGATATCTTACACCACCATCTTGATGAATATACTCTGTGTGTGAAAACATTCCCTTAGAGCAAATTCTGGGCTATAGAACAAACCTTAGCAAACTTAATTGAATTCATACAGAGTATGTTCTTTGACCATAATTATAAATCAGTAAAAGATACTTGAAAGATTCAGTAGTTGGAAATTAAACATAGTTCTGGATATGGGACAGGAGTCCTAAGAGACGATAGTAACTATTTTTAGTGCAATAAAAGTGATGTCAACACATTAACTTGTGGGATGCAGCTAAAGCTTTTCTTAGAGTAAAATTTATAGTATTTTGTTCTTAGATCAGAATAAGAAAAATATCAAGTCACTATTTTAAGCTTCCATCTTAAGATACTAGGAAAATAAGGAAATTGAACTCAAAGCAAACTTAAGAATAAGAACAGAAATCAATGAAATTGAGAACTGAAAAAAAAATAGTGAATCTAAAAGTCAATCCTTTATCATAAAGTGAATAAACTTAGCAGATGGGTAGGAGGAAAGGCATTAGGTTACCAATTTCAGGGTTGAGAGACATCATCACTCCAGATACTAGACATTAGAGAATAAAACTATATATAACTGTGCCCCTAAGTTTGACAGCTTAGATAGAATGGACAAATAACTTTGAAGACAAGCTATGAAAGCTCATTCAAGAAGAAATGGATGAACAAGATTATCCTATGTCTATTAAAGAAATAAAATTCATAGTTAATAATCTCCTGAAAAAGTCTCCAGGCTGAGTTGGCCTCGCAGTTGAATTCTACCAAAGGGGGAAAAAAAAAAAAAGCCAACTACATATTTTTCTGGAAAAGAGAGAAAGTAAACATATCAAATCATTTTGGTATCAAAGACATTACAAGAAAAGACTACAGACCAGTATCCCTTATAAATGTAAATGTAAAAATTCTCAAAAAACACTAGTCAAATCTAGCAATATATAAAATACATCATCACTAACTTGGGTCTATTCTGGGAAGTCAAGGCTAGTTCAACATTCAAAAAGTCAATGTAATTCCTTATGTAAATACACTAAAGAGTTGACAAAAAGTTACTGTATACTAGTTTTACAACCATTTTTTCGTGTGTTCGTTGTAGAAAGTTTGGATGCGTAACATATAAAGGTATACATTGGAAATCCTCATATTCCCATTTAGCAATAATTTTTATGTGTTTTGAAAAAGGTTGATTTTTAATAACCTGGTATGCTATACGTATAGTTCAGTGCACTGCTTTTAACTTAGAGGCATTAGAATAAGATTAAAACTATGTTTACATTCATATTTCTGTGTTCAAATACTAGCTTCATCACTACTAGCTGTGTAATCTTGGGCCTCACCTTTCCCATCTTCAGAATGGAATAAAAGAACTCAGTAAAAATTAACTGAGATTATATGTTAAGCACTTAAAATAGTGCTTGCCACAGTCAGTGCATAATCATGTAAGTTACTCTATCATGAGCATTCTCCCATGTTAAATAGTTTCCAAAAGAATATTAATGGTGCCATAATATTCCCATTATATGAGTATACCCCAAACTCTTAACCAAGACTATGTTACTTTTACATTTGAGT
>JAQZBX010100356.1:0-11373 GCA_029593785.1 Cabassous unicinctus | reverse complement strand
CTCATGTGGGACCTAGCTATAGATAAGGATTCTTCCCTGATGGAGTTAAGGGAAAAGGAGAGGCCAAACATTTCTTTGGCAACCAATTCCATCCATGGCCATTAGGGAGTAACTGCTTTGCTTCGAATACAATACATTCTTTGCAGCAAAGGCCAGATGTTGTTCTGAATGGAGTGTTACTCTACAACTATGTAGAAGTTCAGAAGGTCATTTATACCTTTATAGTTGCCTGCCTCTTCCCACTGACAGTGGCAGTGACTCTTCACCAACCCTATTTAGTGCAATGTTGGGTAAAAGGCAATGCTGGGCTGGCTGATGTAGTCTTCTCCAATGAAAGGTAATGGATGAGCTGAGAAGCTGAGAAATAACCACTACATGATGGCATTCAAAGTAAATGTCTTTAGAGAAGAAAAGATCAGATAAGCTGGTGAAAATATTGGCAAAGCTGATAGAAAATGGAGTATATATGAGGAATTCCTACATACCAATATAATCAGCTGTCTCTTGAAATATGAATAGTCTGGTAGTAGAAATGAATTTTTAATAAAAAGAAAATGATTGTCATATATATTAGCCTAGGTTTATGATTCTCAAAATATTTTTCTTCTGATATTTGAAATCATATTTGCATGAAAAATATCCACTTATAATGGGGAATTAGATGTGAAACAGTTAAGTTTTACTCAAATGAAATTTCAGTTCTTACTGAAAGGCAATAAAGTCATATAATACTTTATAGTAGGTACTTAGATTTTAGCTTTTTCCCATTGTCTTCTCAATGCACTGTGATACATTTTAAACTATCTTGACCTATATCCACTAACCTTGATAATCTGGTTATCTCCAACTCAATGAATCCACTGAATGCTTCTCCATCATACAAGATTCCTCAAAAGACACCTTGATTCCTTTCTTCTAGAATTTATCTCTGTTATGGTCTCCTTGATCACCATATTCACTTGGATTTTTCTAGCTCTACTTTCTAGGTATTTGCAAGCCCTTTTGGAAACATTAATTTTTGGAGCTCTGCAGGGCATCATCTCAGGCCTTCCTTATCTTCTTCCTCTCTACCGAGGCAGTATCTTCCATTCCTTTGACCTCAAATATCCCCTATATGTTTATAACACATAAACTTCCCATGCTAAAGCTTATGCCAGATACCAAGGCCTAAACATAAAATTAAACACTGGGATATTTCAGAGTTTCCTCATCAGTCATGCAAAGAACTTTAGAAAGCTTGCTTGTCCTTAATAATTCAAACTTCAATAAGTGACCTTATCTGTCACTCAATGCCTTGAGTAAAAAAAGCTTAGAGCAATTCTTGGTATAAAATATCTGCATTTTAAAGAGTTTTACATCTCAAAAAATGAAATCGTTCTACATTATGTATTCAAAAACCTCCTTGGCTTTTTTCTTTTAAATGATCTCTTCTAATGTAGCTCTTAAGTTACACAGTTCCAGACTGTTTTATTTGCTAGTATAACTTCCAGCCCTTGGACAGGCTTAGCTCAGTGTCAAACTGCAGCAAAGCATTTCTGATAAAAAGATATCATCAATCACCTCAAGAATATTGTTGTGTGACTAGGCTAAAATCTTATAAGTCTATATAAGAAAACCATGAAATTGGAGCCATTGATTGCCTAAAATGCATGTTAATAAAACAATACAGAATACAATTTTTAAAACTTAAGAACAGTGAATTTAAAAAGAAAAAGAAAAACATTACTTTGGAATTAAATGCCTGTACCCAAAATTAAAATACATAGCTTGATTTTGCTTTTGAAATAATATTTATTCCTTAAATCAAGATATGCCTGAAGACTTTCATATTTTTAATTAAAAAAAAGTCAGGATAGTGGCTGTGGCTCAAGCAATTGAGCTCCCATTTACCATATGTAGGAACCAGGTTTGATCCCTGGGACCTCCTAGTAAAAAAAAAAAAGATGTCCCAGACCAATGCAGAGGGGTACAGACCCCTGCACAGCATGAAGTGCAGGCCCCCAATCAGCAAAGTGAAACACCAAAAAGATAATGAAGCAACCAGATAGGAAAAATAGTCAATGCTGATATTAAAATTACTATTTTAGATGATTGGGAAGTTCTGGTAATGGATGTTGGTTAGGGTAGCACAACATTTTGCATATGATTAATCCCACTGAATTGTATGCTGCAGAGTGGTTGAGCTGGGAAAGTTTATGTCATATATCTGTTTCCATGGTTAATAAAAAAGTGAGAAACAAAAGAGACAATGACTTTTAAATGCAGTACATGATCCTGGACTGGATCTAATAAAAAAATTGGTGCACATCTTATTTATAGGGAAATCAATAATGAAACTAGATTATTATTTCTTGGAATCCCTAATATTTTGAAGCTTATATGGTTTTACATTTCTTAGAACATAAGCAAAATCTGACATGAAGAGACATGGGATGATCTCTCATTTGCTCAGTAGTAAAATATGCACACTTCAAGCACTGAAAATGTTTTTCTTTGAATATGTATTTTTCAGCAAAAGTATTTCAACTTATAGAGACTGCACTGGTGCCCACATCCTGAGAGAATGTTGGTAGATTATAATTCCTCTTAGAAATAAGCATAACAGTTTACTTCTTCCTATAGATTTTCTAGAATACTTGTTTAGCACAAAATCCACAAAACAGTGAAACATCTGCACAAATATATAAAGGTTGATATTGAGGTTTTTAGAAGGAATTAAAGGACACAATCTGTTTTCCTTAATTGCATCTATATGATTTATTTAATTTGAGGGTAAAGATTGTGTTAAAAAAGGCATGCCCTGACTGTTTTGTTTTTTTTTAATTTTTAAGAAATCAATTTTATTGATACATTTTAATAAAGCATACATTACATACAAAGTGTACAATCAGTGGTATTTGTTATAATCACAAAGTTGTGTATTCATCACTTCAATTATTATTAAAGCATTTTCATTATTTCAATAATAATAATGATAATAAAGAGACAAACAAGAAAATTTTACACCACTCAATCTCTGTTTGAGATTCCACACCACTCAATCTCAATCTATGTTTCCCCTGCTGTATATAGCTGCTCTTTCTGGATATTCATGCACAATTACTTATTTATTAAGCAGTTTAATTGAGATATGTTCTCATACCTTGTGATTTATCTAAAGTGTATAATCAATGGCTTTTGGTATAATCACAATGTTGTGCATTTATCATCACAAAAAATTTAGAATTATTTCATTTTTCCAAAAAGAAAAACTCCACACCCCTTAGATGCCTTCCCTAGCCCTACATAATCACTAATCAAATTTCATCTTTATAAATTGGTTTATATTTATGTTTTACATAAGTGAAATAATACAATATGGTGTACAATATATTTAGTTCATAGTAACACAGTCATACATTATTTGTCCTTTTGTTCCTGCCTTGCTTAGCTCAGCATAAAGTCCTCCAGGTTCATTCATGTGGTCATATGATTCATGATTTCTTTTCCTCTTACAACTACATAATATTCCATCATGTGAATGCACCACAATTTGTTTATCTGTACATTGGTTGGTGGACATCTGGGTTGTTTCCAACTTTTGGCTGTTATGAATAACATGACTATGAATGTTTGTGTACAGATGTCTATTTGTTTCACTACTCTCAGTTCTTCTGGCTATATACCCACTATTTGTATTGCAAGGTTACATGGCAAATCTATATTCAACTTCTTTAGTAACTTCCAAACTGTCCTCCACAGTGGCTGTACCATTCTGCATTCCCACCAACAGTGAATAAGTCTTCCAATCTCTCCATTACTTAACTAATGTGGTTAAAACAGCATGGTACCAGCATAAAGACAGACATATTGACCAATGGAATTGAATTGAGAATGCAGAAATAGACCCTCACCTCTACAGTCAAGTGATATTAGTCAAGGCTGTCAAACTCACCCAGCTGGATCACAACTGTTATTCAACAAATGGTTTTTGGAGAACACTGTATCCATATCTAAAAGAAAGACAGAGGACACCTATCTCATACTTATAAAAAATTAACTCAAAATGCATCAAGGTCCTATGTATAAAAGAAAGGTACATGATTGAAACTTTTAGAAGAAAATGTAGGGAAACATTTTCAAGATGTTGTGGAAGGTAGTGGTTTCTTAAACCTTACACCCAAATTAGAACAATGAATGAATAATTGGATGTTTTTCTGAAAATTAAACACTTTGGGCTTCAAATGACTTTGTTAAGAAGGTGAAAAGGCAGCCTACTCAATGGGAGAAAATGTTTGCAAACCATATGTATTAGGCAGCCAAAGGTGTACTGATGCAAAATACCAGAAATCCATTGGATTTTATAAAGGGTATTTATTTGGGGTACAAGCTTACAGTCACAAGACTATAAAGCATAAGTTACTTCCCTCACCCAAGTCTGTTGCCATGTGTTGGAGCAAGATGGCTGTCAACATCTGCAAGGTTCAGTCTCTCTCTTCCTCTTAAGGCCCTGTGGTTACTGATTCTTCTAATATCAGCTGTAGGCTGGCATAATTCTCATCTCTCTCCCAGGGCTCATTCCTCTCTGGGCTCAGTTGCTCTGTTCTCTCCAAAAGGTCAGCTGTAGACTATCACATGATTGGCTCATCTCTCTTCCCAGGGCTTCTGCCATGTCTAATGGAGGCTTCCCTCTTTCCTCATGTATCTGCTTCTCTGTGTATTTACTTCCTGGGGCCCCATCATTAAACTTTAACTTTCCCCTCTGCCATGTCATTTTCTCTGTTATTCCCCACCCACCAGGCACAAAAGGACAAAGATTGTATGGTATCAGTAATATGAATCCATTTGAGGAGTAAACCATGTAGCTAAACTATAGAGTATAGGTTACTAGGGATAGAATATGGGTTAAGAAGGTAAGATCATACTGAATATATGTAGAATGATTAATAAGGTTGATTATAAAAGTGTGGAAATGAATAGAGATTATTGTAACACATCATAATGAGTATAATTAACACTGCTGATTATAAATGTGGTTATGGCTGAAAGGTGTAGTGTAGGGAGGTTAATGCCATTTGAAAGAAAGCTAGAGAGAAATCTAGGGACTGTATATCATAATCAATCCAGTATGATGAGAATTGTGGTTAATAGTACAAATACAAGAATGTTCCTCTATTACAAGGTATTAAGAATATGGTGATGCATGGGAAAACACAACTAATGTGGCTTTTAGGCTATAGTTAACAGTAATATTGTAATTTTCTGCAGCAATATCAAAGAAGGTACTCTATCCATGTGAATGGTCAACAATGGGGATATATGGGTTATAGTATTTTCCCTTTGAGTAATGAAAATCTCCTAAAATGAAATGAGACAAAGAAAGTACTACTCTGTGATGAAACTGCAATCCATTAAGTGTATTTTGGATGGATTGTACAAGGCAGGAGGCCGTATAACACAGTGACGCACATGTTGGGTGGTGGACTGTGGTTAATAGTACAAATATGAGAACATTCTATCATGAACTATAACAAATACACAATGCAAAAACATGGTGTTAATAATAGGATGGTGTGATGGTTAGAATAATGAGTCAACTCAACCAAGTAATTGTGTTCAGGTGTTTGGTCCAGCAAGCATTGAACTAATTGTAATACAAGAGAATTTATGGACTTCAATCACCAGTGAATTTACTGTATGAATGGTGGATTACATCTGCATCAATCAGGGAGATGCAGCATCATCAGTGGGTGATGCTTTTATCCAGTCAGTTGAATGCCTTAAAAAGGGAGTGATTTCAACATTCAGAGAGAATTTCCCAGCTCATCATTGGACAGTCAATTTCTCCCAGAAACTCATCAAGGACCTTTCATCAGAGCCCCTGGTTTGCAGCCTGCCCGTGGAATCTGGACTTGTGCATCCCCACGATTGCATGAGAGACTCATAAAATCTCATATTATTGACAGATATCTCCTGTTGATTCTGTTTCTTGAGAGAACCCTGACTAAAACAGCTTGGTACCGGGAGTGGTTCTTGAGGAACAGAGTCTTAAACATGGGATGTGTGAGGTGGTTCTGGGAGTTTTGTAATTGGATCTCTACTCTAATTGGACTCAGGGGTACTAATGACTCCCTTTACAATAATGAAGTGGTTGCTAACAGTCCATGGCATGAGCTGGCAATAGAGATACGCAAAATAGCATCACTGGATTCCCCTACTTCCACACTTATAAGACACAAGGATCTGGGTGAGAGTGTTTTCAACACCTTAACAGAATTTTGTGGAGTCAAAAAATATAATGATGTTGGCTGGCTCCTCCTAGATACTCTGGATACAGTTACAAAAGAAAGAGATGAGCTAAAGTCTTCAAATTTGAAACTTAAATGCTACATGAATGATATGAAAGTTTCTATGTGTACCTTGAAAGAAAATCTTGTCTCCTGCAGTCACAGATGAGATTTCTGAGAATCAAACTCAGACTCTCATTGTATGAGTAGCAGAATTACAGAGGAAACTAAAATCTCAACCTCACAGGGTTTCTGCAGTTAAAGTGAAGGCATTGATTGGAAAGGAGTGAACCCCAAGGATTGGGATGGAGACACATGAGATGATGATAATATTGGTGGGGACATTGGAACCCTAAATTCTGCTGAGACTTTACCAGATTAACCTGCAATGGCCTGCCCTGTGGAGACCACACTTTGTCAACCTTGTATCATTCAGCCTCCAGCCTGCCCCAGGTAATCCAGACCTCCTTCCAACCCAGAGGTGAGTACCAGCCAAATGGAAGCCTGCACTGCCCAGCCTTTGGCCTGCCCCAGGGAGTCTGGACCTCCTTCCAACCCTGAGGTGGGTAACAGCCAAATGGAAGCCTACACTGTCCAGGCTCCATCCTGCCCCAGAGAGTCTGGACCTCCTTCCAGCCACGAGGCAGGTACCAGCCAAACACAAGCATGCACTGCCCAACTTCCAGTCTGCCCTGTGGAATCTGTCTTCCAACCCTTCCTGAAGAGATTAATCCTGTCTCACCAGAAGAAAATGCAAAGGAATGCCCTGAGGTGAGTAACCTGCAAGACATCTCTAATCCTCCTCCTTACCCACACCCCACACCCCTGTTGTCTTCCAGACCCATTACTAGACTAAAATCACAACAAACTCCAAAAGTGAAATGCAAAGTGTGACCCATGAGAAAGTACGCTGTACTCTGAAAGAACTGCATGAGTTTTCTAACTTATATAGACAGAAATCAGGAGAATATATGTGGGAATGGATACTAAGGTTAGTAATGGTGGAAAGAATATAAAGTTGGATCACACTGAATTTATTGATATGGGCCCACTTAGCAGAAATTCTGGATTCAACACTGTAGCTCAAGGGGTTAGAAAGGGTTATAACAGTTTGTTTGGGTGGCTGACTGAAGCATGGAACAAACAATGGCCTAGCATGTCTGATGTTGAGATGCCCAATTTGCCCTGGTATACAGTAGATGAGGGGATTCAAAGGCTTAAAGAGATTGGAATGCTAGAATGGATTTACCATTTGAGACCTGCCCACCCACCCCAGGAATGTCCAGAGGACACATCTTTAACCAGGACTATGAGGAATAAATTTGTAAGACTAACTCCATCTTCTCTGAAGAGCTCTGTGGTTGCTCTTTTCTGCAGTCCCGATATTACTGTAGGGGGGAAGGCTGGAATGGAATTAGAATCCTTAAGCATTATGGGCATGATCAGATCTTGGTCCGGTAAAAGTCAAGTATTGGCAGTTAATCACCAAAGGCAAGGTGGTCATGGCTACTGCAATGAAAGACAGATTCAAAGCAGCACACAGAATAGTCTGAGTCACATGGAGTTATGGCATTGGCTAATAGGTCATGGGGTACCTAGAAGTGAAATACATAGAGTCTACTAAATTTCTTCTGGATCTGTGTAAGCAGAAGTGTTCAAGGTCGCGTGAACAAAACCCTAACTCAAATTACATATGCAGAGAATCATGGCCCCTTAATCAATTCCCAGACTTGAGACAGTTTACAGACGCAGAGCCCCTTGAATGAGGAGAAGGACAGGTCCCCTTGGGGAAGGATCCTGTTAAACTGCCAAGTTACCTTCTCTTTCCCAGCCCACAGTTTTGGCTTGTTGTGGAGTCCCTTATCATCAGTTGACTGAGGAGAAAACTTGGGCCTGGTTTACAGATGGCTCTGCACAATATGCAGGTACCTCCCAAAAGTGGACAGCTGCATCACTGCGGCCTTTTTATGGGACATCCTTGAAGGATAGCGGTAAGGGCAAATCCTCCCATTGGGCAGAACTTCAAGCAGTGCACCTAGTTGTTCATTTTGCTTGGAAGAAGAAATGGCCAGAGGTGCGTTTATACACTGATTCAAAGCAGTTGTCCAGGTGGGTTGCCAATGGTTTGGCTGGATGGTCAGGGACTTGGAAGGAACATGATTGGAAAATTGGTGACAAGGAGGTCTGGGGAAGAGCTATGTGGATAGACCTTTCTGAGTGAGCAAAAAGCATGAACATATTTGTGTCCCATGTGAATGCTCACCAGAGGGTGTCCTCAGCAGAGGAAGAATTTAATACTTAAGTGGCTAAGATGACCCACTCTGTGGCTAATGCTCAGCTTCATTCCCCAGCCACTCCTATTATTGCCCAAAGGGCTCATGAACAAAGGGGCCATGGAGTAGAGATGGAGGTTATGCATGGGCTCAGCAACATGGACTTCCCCTCACCAAGGCTGACTTGGCTACAGCCACTGCTGAATGCCCAATCTGCCAGCATCAAAGACCAACACTCATCACCTGATATGGCACCATTCCTCGAGGTGACCAGTCTGCTACCTGGTGGCAAGTTGACTATATTGGGTCACTTCCACCACAGAAGGGGCAGTGATTTGTTTTAACTGGAATAGACACATACTATGCTGATGGGTTTGCATTTCTGGCATGCAATGCTTCTTCTAAAACTACCATCAGTGAACTTACTGAATGTTTTATCTACCACCATGGCATTACACACAGCATTGCTTCTGATAAGGAACCCATTTCACAGCTAATGATGTGCAGGAATGGGCACATGCCCATGACATTCACTGGCCTTACCATGTTCCCCATCACCCTGAAGCAGCTGGATTAATAGAACAGTGGAATGGCCTTTTGAAGAATCAATTATGGCACCAACTATGTGGCAATACCTTGCAGGGCTGGGGCAATGTTCTCCAGGAGGCTGTGTATATTCTGAGTCAGCATCCTCTCTATAGTGCTGTTTCTCCCATAACCAGGATTCATGGGTCCAGGAATCAAGGGGTGGAATTGGGGGTGGCACCACTCACTATTACCCTAGTGACCCACTAGGAAAATTTTTGCTTCCTGTCCCTGCAACTTTCAGCTTTTCTGGTCTACAGGTTTTAGTCTCAAAAGGAGAAGTGCTGCCACCAGGGAACACAAGAATGATTCCATTGAACTGGAAGTTAAGACTGCCACCTGGCCATTTTGGGCTCCTCTTACCTGTGAATCAACAGGCAAATAAGGGAATTACTGTACTGGCTGGGGTGATTGATCCTGACTATCAAGGGGAAATAGGACTACATCTACATAATGGGGGTAAAGAAGAGTTTGCCTGGAATGCAGGAGATCCTCTAGTACTGCCATGCCCTATGATTAAAGTCTATGGAAAATTGCAACAAACCAATTCAAGCAGGACTAACAATGGCCCAGAATCTTCAGGAATGAAAGTTTGGGTCACCCCACCAGGTAAAGAACCACAGCCAGCTGAAGTGCTTGCTGAAGGTAATGGGAACATGGAATGGGTAGTGGAAGAAGGTAGTGATAAATATGAACTTCAACCATGTGACCAGTTACAGAAACAAGGACTGTAATAGTCATGAACCCTTCTTCCTTGTTTCATTATGAGTATGATTGTGTAAGTACACAAAATTAATTTCTTGTTTTCTTCCCCAACCTTTTCCCCCATCATATGAAAAGTTGAATTAATTCTATATCATAATATTTAAGGATGTCCAAGTTTAGGAGTGAATATTACCCAAGGACTTGCTCTCTATTCTGTGGGGAATTAATGCATTTCCAGTTGTACACAGGGGAGTTGAACATTGTGAGTTGGAAATATATATGTATGCTGGTCTGTTTTTGTTTTTACTTAGAGACTAAGTATGGTTTAGGATAATGTGTATGGTTTCCGAGTTGACAAGGGGTGGACTGTGATGGTTAGGCTAATTTGTCAACTCAATCAGGTAATTGTGTCCAGGTGTTTGATCCAGCAAGCACTGGGCTAATTGTAATACAATTGTAATACAAGAGCATTGTATTAGACAGAACCCTGACTAATACAGATGGTTTGTGGAAAATACACCAAATGTAAGCTATGGATTATAGATAGGAATAATATTATGTTGATGTTCTTTCATCATTTGTAAAAAATGTGTCACAGAAATGAAAAGTGTTGGTGGTTGGGTAATGTATGGGAATACTGTTTGGTATGCATGATTGTTTTGTAAACTCACAGTATACCTAATAAAAATACACCCTATTAATACCCTGTGATGGTAATCAAAGGTCAAAGATCAAGCACATGAAGTATGAGAGCCCATGTGACCATCTTTGGATTAGTTCATACTTCTCCACCCAAGGATGTGACAATTGTGATAAAAATGGTAAACTGAGGATCATAATTATGAATTGGCCTCCTCCTCTGAAGCCAGTGCTGAAATTACAGGTTACATCATTTATTACAGTATAGTACAGGAAATGTTGAAATACATGAATAAGTTATTGAGCCTTTTGTAGATAATAGGTATTTGCCAAAACAAACAAATGAAAAAAAATCAACTCTCAGTGGGGAACAGATGTAGCTCAGTGGTTGAGTGCCTGCTTCACATGTACAAGGTCCTGGGTTCAATCCCTGGTATTTCCTAAAAAATACTATCTATATCTATGCCTATATATATTTATAACAATTGAGATGGGCATCTTGGGGAAAAGGCTTACCTGCTGTATTAGTCAGCCAAAGGGGTGCTATTGTGAAATACCAAAAATGGGTTGGTCTTTATAAAGGATATTTATTTGGGGTAGAAGTCCACAGATACCAGGCCATAAAGCATTAAGTTTCTTCTCACACCAAAGTACATTGCCACATGTTGGAGCAAGACAGCTGCTGATGTTTGCCATGTTCAGGCTTCTTGTGTTCCTCTCTTCCCGGGGCTGTGTTTCTCTCCAGACTTAGCTCTTCTGGTTCCTCCACAAGGTCAGCTGCAGACTATCAGGAGAATGGCTCACTTCTCTTCTTCTGGGGCCCTTTCTCCAACATTAAAACTGCTTCTCAAAAACCTGCCTTCTCTGTCCTTTGCCTGGCCTTTTATATTCGATTCCCCCACCCA
>JAQZBX010100355.1:0-11375 GCA_029593785.1 Cabassous unicinctus | reverse complement strand
TGTTTGTTATTACATTTTTATTCTAGTAATTTATATACAACCTAAAACTTCCCTTTTAGCTAAATTCACACACATATTTCAGTGCTTTTGATTATGTTCACAATGTTGTGAGCCATATTTCTTTAACCCAGGCAAGGTTTCTCTTGCTACATACCATTGAGTAGCAAGAGAAACCCATGGGTTTCTTCTAATTCCACACTCAGTGGCATTCTTGTTGGCTGGATATTTTAATCCATGTGACCTAGTGACCTTGGTGACCTGACCTCTTGGTGAAGGGACTTTTGACCTTTGGATCTCAATCTTCCAGGATAGCTGGAAGGCACTTCACATTTGAATTCAGATATCCGTCACTTTTCCAACCACCACTGAAAGGTAGCCTGGGATTCCAGGTAGGGCGTATTTTTGCTCAATTAATAACACTCCAGTTCTCTCATTTTCCAAAAGTAAGATCAACTATATTGGTCTGAATACAACTTCTGACTATGCAAACTTCTCCTGTCCTTAAATTCAAGGACTTAGTTAAAGGGGTAAGCAAATTCAGCAGGAAGTCCCCTTTGATGTGCAGCAGCTCAGATATGCAACATTCTTGATCAGCAAGTGCTGGAAAAGTGCTTACTCTTCTCCCCTTTGGGATTGGCCATTAACTCACTTATGGTCATTCTCACATAAAGCTGTTTTTCTGGTTACTTCAGCTTCAGAGGCAGTAAGTGGGTTTTCGTCAGCAAGTGTTAACAACACTCCAAAAAAATAAAATTGCCAAAGTGAACTCTTTTAGCATTAGCTCATTAGCATTTGTAAGGGACAACCATCTAGAATCTGCATGGAGTTCCGGGATTACTGCAGGCTTTCTTATTTGTTCTCTTGGCCTTCAAATCTCTTCCTACTTCAAAAGATCTTAAACACAGCTTTGTGAAAAGCCTTTAACATTTATTTCATTCTATGACACAAGAGTTTACACTAGGATTCCTGTCTCCTCTTGGAGACTACTCTGCTTGATGTTCAACATTTCCCACCATTATCTCTCAGCATCTTTATTTTCATTATTATCACCTACTTCAATAGGCTTCAATGTTAATCTAGTCACTTGCCTATTCCAGGTGTCATTAATTCTTCCTTTTCGCTTTCTAAGACTTTTATCTGTGTTAAGATCCTTACATTTTAAAATCCCCTTCCTCCAGAAAGCCTGCTGTGATTTACCTTCATCTGCTCCATCCTTCTTCTATTCATGATCTCCTCAATCTGGATATATGAAAATTTACTATATGTTATATTTATGCTATTCCTTAATAATAATGGCAATATTAACAACTACCATTTTCCCAGTCTTACTGCCTTCCTTCAACTTATCACCTTTTTATCATCACAACAACCCTCTGAAGTTAGAGATTATATTTATTTTATAGAGGAGAAAACAGAAGTTTAAAGATTGAGTTTCCTAAGGTCACATGGGTAGTAATTACCAGGGCTAGGATGTGAACCCAGATTTGTCTAATAGCAAAACATAAGCACTTAATTACTCTGCTGTGCTCCTGGCTGCTCAAGCACCTAACCTTTATTAAGCACCTAGCAGGTCTCAGATTCCACAGCTAAGTGCTAGGGACAAGAACCCAGCCCCTGCCTGCCCCTTCAATTCTCCAGGTCTGGTAGAAGACAGACCTTAGAAGTAATTAAAGCAACATGATATATGTGTTAAAATGTGTGTAACTACCTGAGCAAATAAGGAAGGCTTACCAGAAGAAGTGACAGCACTGAATCTGAAGAAGAAAGGCAGAGCTTGCTCAGCAGACAAGGAGGGTGGCTTTCTGGGTGGAAGAACGTGTCTTTACAAAGGTGTAGAAAGAAGCAAGAAGGGTCTTGACACATCCAGGGACTTGCTTGGTCAGAATTCAGGGACTGAGGAGCAGTGGAAGAGGAGGCTGCAGAGTAGGGAAGGATCATATCACAAAAGGGCTTATATAAAGGCTGGTCTACTGTTCGCTAAAGGCTAAGGGGGTCGGACTTTATCCTCTGACATTTGGTTGGCTTGGTAGCATGGTTCTCTCCGTCTGCATGATTTTTTCCTCTTGATTAAATTGTAAGGGCTTTGTGGACAAGGTCAATAGCTTCTAAATTGTTTATATTCTCACCTGACTGGCCCTGCATACTAGGAGGGATCCATTGATTGGTCTTAGAGGTCTTGGATTCGCAGCTGTTTTTCTTCCCCTAGAGCTGTCCTTCGCATCTTCAAGAAGCAGTCATGCTTCTTCTGGAAGGTGTTAGAAGACTCCCAAAGTTGAAGGTTTAATAACTGTGAAGTCCTTATTCCCATGGAATTAGGTGGCTATTGTCCAAGGGGTATGATTCATATGGAACCTGTAATAAAGCTGTGATAAGGAGCAAAAAGAGAAAGGGCCAAAAGTGGCTTTAAAATGGAGAAAACAAAACAAAAACACATAGTAAGAAATCGAGTTGAGAATGGGGAAACTGTAGGGGATTGTAATCAACATTCCTCAGTTTTGCCTTGGCAAGGGGCACTGTTTTTATTACCATTCAAATAAGATGACTCCTGTGCACCAGGCAGTGTGAAAAGAAAGTCTTTAGGAAGAAGGTGATCTAAGTATAAAAACAAGAGGAAAATCAGAGAAAATCCCAAAGTTGCAGAAGTAATTCTGTAAAGAGATGCATAATGTGTGTGTGTTTCTACTTTCATAATAGCGATATATATTTTTTTAAAGATTTATTTATTTATTTATCCCCCCCCTTGCTGCTTGTGCTTGCTGTGTCCGTTCGCTGTGTGTTT
Source organism: Cabassous unicinctus (assembly GCA_029593785.1). Taxonomy (NCBI): domain Eukaryota; kingdom Metazoa; phylum Chordata; class Mammalia; order Cingulata; family Chlamyphoridae; genus Cabassous; species Cabassous unicinctus. The sequence continues at coordinate 8,596 of JAQZBX010100355.1, read as the reverse complement.
CTTCCGTGTCTGCTTATCTCCCCCTTGCTGTGAGGTCCTGCTGCATCAGCCCACCGCGCCGCGTGGGCTGCCTGCCCTCACAAGGAGGCCCCGGGAAGCGAACCCAGGGCCTCCCATATGGTAAATGGGAGCTCTATCCATTGAGCCACACCCGCTTCCCTCATAATAGCGATATTATCCCTCCTTGCTAATAAAAAGAAAGTTCAGTCTTAAAGATCTTTATAATCATGTAGTTTGGGGTCCGTGCTGTTGCAATCGTGAGGAGATATTGCTTACATTGTATAGGGGGTTATTTAAAAATCTGGAAAAGATGGCATTGCAGCATTCCAGAATGCACCCTGACCATCCACTTCTTATGGTATGCAGGTGTAAACATGTGTTTAGTATTGCAGTTCCTGGAAAGCTTCATTCTGGAAAATGTGACAAATGTCCTCTTTTACTCTAGAGTATGAAAACAGGTTTATTTAATGATCTGTGCTCAGCAGTTTTGAAAAAAGGGACATGGGGTCTTAAATCCAAGTTTGTCCATCTAGTATGCAGCACAGTAATACACACAAAAAAATAGCTATGTAGAATTCCTTCAAAGACAAAATCATATATAAAGATTTTTTAAAAAAGAGTTAATCCTGAAGATGGTAATCCTAGAGAGCAAAGGTTTTAAAGATGCAGTTTAGCCTAGAGTTGCCTTCCCAGGGGGATTGATTCAGCTCAGGTCATGGCTCCACTGCTCACTAGCTGTATGGCCATGGAAACTTGATCAAGCCTCTGACCTCTGTTTCCTCAACTCTAAAAGAGGGAGAAACATGGCATATTCCTCGTAGGGTAGTTGCAGGAATTAAATATATAAAGCATAAAGCAGTTGGAACAGTGTTGGCACAGAGGAAGTCCTCACTAAATTTTAATAATTACTTACCTCTTTCAAGAGTAGTCACATTTATAAAAGAGTTGTCATTTGTGTTTTCATGATGACTAAGGTGATATCTTGAATAGAATTACATATTTAACTTTTTAATGACTCTGAACATTGGTACCAGGTATTTGAATCTCTCTCTTCCTTTTCCATCTCTATCCTCATCTCTATCTCCAACTCCATCTCTAGTCTGTTCTTCTGCCCCTGTCTATGCCCAACCAAATTGCTCCATGTACAGGAGGGGGCTGAGCTTTACACTATTAGAATTTATTAGAATATGATAGAGAAGGCATCGTGGAAATCCATGTATTTATGTACATACACCCTAAAATAACATTTCTCCCAATACATGGCACCTTCCCTGTCACCTCTACTTGCCTTGGACCTACTGAATCAGCAGAACTAGGGATGTTCAGGAAGGTCCACTTTCGACTTACTACACTAAAGTTTGAGAATAAATGTCCTAGAATCTAAAGTAAGGTTTAACTAGTGCTGAGTAACCAAAGCTTTGTATCTATTTGTAACTAAATGTGTAGACTCGAAGTTCTGATTCTTTACACTAAATTTGAATTTTTCTTTTTTTATATATTGGACCCTTTTGGAGGCTGTGGAATGCAAGCATCAAAACACTCAATAAGACATGTTTATGAGCGTAATACTTAAAACCCTTCTACCAATTCCATCAGGGTTTTCATAACAATGTTACCCAATGATGTGGTCATTTTCCTTTTAAAGGCCAAAAGAAAGTGTTTCCTACTATCCCACAGAAATGGATCACTGAAGTGAGTTTAATTTCTGTTTCTCTGCATGATTTTGTCTCTGGGTCATCTCTCCTCTTGAAATGCTCCCAAGATGAATATTTGCCTGCAAAGCCCTCCTCTAACATGTGCTCCAGTATGAACCTCAGCACTCTAAAACAGAGCATTTTCCACAAAAGCTGTCAACTTCAGAAAGAGCTGCCTTTTATATGTCTCCTGAATACGGTCTAACTGCTTCAAGCTCTCCTCTCTGAACTTTGTCCTATATAGTGGAGTTCAATTGTCTCCCACGTTTATTTAAGCTAATGATAGAAGCATTAAGCCAAAGTTGAGAAAAGGGACAAATGGAAAAGGAACAAATGGATTCATCATAATGCACTGTCCCATAAAAAACTCCATACACCAAGATGCTATTCACAGTGTATAGTAAATTTATGAAACTCATTGCCTCATGATATTATATGGACAATTATATAAAAATAGGTTCAAGGACAATAGCAGGTTCTTAAACAAAATTGGGATGCCAGAGATGGAAGTGGCAGCCTCATTCTTTTGGGAACACAGTGAAGGTTGATGGAACATAGTGTAGGGACTCAGAGAGTTGCTCAACTGGGTGTATTAGTTTCTGATGGCTTCTATAACAAATTACCACATGCTTTGTGGCTTAAAACAACAGAAATTTATTATCTCACAGGTCTGGAGGCCAGAAGTCCAAAATAAAAATATTAGCAGGGCTGTACTCTCTCCAGGGGCTATAGGGAAAAATCCATCCTTAAGTGTCTTCCAGCTTCTGGTGGCTGCCCAAGTATGCCAGTTTCTGCTTCAGTCTTCACATTACCTTCTCCTCTCTGTTTCCAGCACTAATCTCCCCTTGCCTATCTCTTATAAAGACACCACCTCCAAGATTCTTAACTTAATCACATATTTTGCTATAGAAGGTAATAATCATTTGCCATGTAAGGTGATAGTCACGGGTTTCAGGATTAGGACGTAGATATATCTTCTGGGGACCATCATATGAGCACTCCATGGGGGGAGCATGGTTCTGCACACACTAGAATTTGTTTTGCTCCTCTTTGTCTTTGTGGCCAGAGGGCTACTCCAGTGCAAACCTTTGATTTCTATCACAGAACTACCAACATCACCTGTCAGTTACCATCTCCATCCCCTACACGAGTAATGACCACTCATTCTGCTGGATGTGAATACTTGTTACTTGAAAACAAGAGTAGCTGAATATGTTTGAGAAATATTGGATTTAAAACAACATTCACTAGGACTTCTCAGAGCTTTATTATGCCAATATTCTTTGGGATGTTTCAAGAAGACAATATAGTATGCTCATTTTCTAGACTCTGAGCCAGACACCCCCTAGCTCATGTTCCCTGGCACATACTGTGGGAAATGATACTCTGACACTGAAACAAATGCTTATAAGAATAAAATTCAAACAAACACTATTGTTTTTCTCTCAGGGAACCAATGTAGGCCTGTGACCCTCCTCCTTACATTTAGGTTATAATTTCCCCTGAATCATTTGAATTGATGCAACAAGATTGAGCTTAATTGTTCTTTGACTTAACATGTTTCCTCAGGAAGGGAGAAGATTTTCTTTCTTTCAGGATTTACATGAAAGCCAATAACTTTCTCTAGATTCATCTAACTACTATAATCTAAACATACACATAGTGTATATTAGTCAGGGTTATCCAAGGAACAGAACCAACAGGATATATATACAAATATTATGAGATATAGGAATTGGCTCATGAGGCCATGGGGGGTGGCAAGCCTGAATTCTAGAGGGCAGGTCACAGGTTTAGAGCTCTGCTGAAGGTTTTGTATGAAGTCCCCAGGAGAAGCTGAGTGGCTGAAACAGACCTCTGAAATAACAACAGTTCTCCTTTTAAGGCCTTCAACTGATTGGATGGGACTTCTCTCATTGCTGAAGGCAATCTCCTTTGTTGATTGTAGATTAAATCATCCATAGATGCAGTCAACTGTCTAATGCTTTAAATCCACAAAATATCCTCACAGTAATAATCAGGTTAGTGCTTTACTGATCAAAACATTGGATACCCTAACCAAACCAAGATGCCTCATAAACTTAACCATCACACCTAGACCAAGAAAAATCGTGTATAGGCTTCTGTTATTTTGTTTGTTCTCTCTGCGTTGACGGCCAATGTTGCTTGTAAAAATTTCATGTGTGCTCATCTTCAGTCTTATTAGTCAGGCTGCCAAATTTACATCTTTTAGAGATTGAACAGATCTTTAAAAGAATGCTATAACTACTCCCATAACATATTTTAATTTTTTTCTCAGGAAGCGGGTGTGGCTCAATCGATAGAGCTCCCGTTTACCATATGGGAGGCCCCGGGTTCGCTTTCCGGGGCCTCCTTGTGAGGGCAGGCCAGCCCGCGCGGCGCGGTGGGCTGATGCAGCAAGACCTCGCAGCAAAGGGGAGATAAGCAGACACAGAAAAAACACACAGCAAATGGACACAGCAAACACAAGCAGCAAGGGGGGGATAAATAAATAAATAAATAAATCTTTTAAAAAAAAAACATTTTTTTTCTCTTGGTTTCAGTTAGTAGAGGAATGTTATTTTATCATTGTAGGTGGCATATTTTTTTTAAGTCTAAATTCTCTTTTATTTTGAAAAGTTCATTATAAATGCCTTGGTATTTTGTTCATTGGGCCATTCAATATATATTTATTGAAATCTGATGTGCCAATGCTGTGGTAAGTTTTGGGAGTAGAATGGAAGCATATGTGAACCTGGATGAAACTTTCCTCCTCTCTTATAGGCACTTACAGTTTAATGGAGGACACACGATATAAGAAAAAAATATATAAGTGTGTGTGTGTATATATATATATATATATATTATATAACACATTAATAGCAGTGTGAGAAATATGCTATATCAGTGTAGAGGAGAGTTTTGCACAAATGACATTTAAATTTGATTTGAAGAATGAATAGAAGCTCATTAAATAAGGGAACGTGCAATCTAAAATGGGAAAAACAGCATATTTAATGGAACAGAGCCATGGATGCGTATGGCATACCTGGGAGTGGTAAGGAGTATAGAGTAACAAGGCAGAAAGTGCAAGAAATGTACTGGAAAGAGTGGAGGTAGAAGAGGTAGGTTAGTGTCTGACTGGGAAGAATTCTGAATCTTCTGCCAAGAGCTTAGATGCTGTTGTCCAGGAAATGGTGGAACTTTTGGAGGATTTTACACAAAAAAAATGACTTGACATTTTTATTTTAGAGAGACAGTTCTGGAAGTCAGGACATGTGAAATATGTCCTAAAAGGGGAAGAATCTGCTAGATGAGTGGCAAAAATTCCCACATAATATTAATCTATTTAAAAGGAGAAGAGGGTCTGAAGAAAGGCAGTGGCATCTGAGGTAGAACTAACAGGATTTACTGCTCATTTGATTGACAGTCAAGTGAATGAGGGGGAAGCTTGTGCTGGCTCCAAGGCTTCTGACTTGGTCAACTGGGTAGATAGTGAAGACTAAACATGGGTGAAAAGGAGAGGAGCTGTTTTAGAGTTAGTGTATGGGTGAAAATGGATAGAAGTGTTGGATTGTGAGTAGGGAGGTAGATGATTTAGTCTTCTGTGGCAGAGACTATGGATTGCCTCACTTAACATCCATTCCACTTCTTTGCTGTATTATAATGTACCCCAATTCAGTCCTGCTAAAAAATTTATATTTCCAAGACTCTCTTACAGCTAGAGTTTCAATGTCAATTAGATACCACCCATCACATGGATATTCCTGATATTTGGAAGGTGGGAGTGAAAATCCTGCGGTGGATACCATGCTCCTGTTGCTTCAGCTGTTTCTGCTGGCAAGCGTGGCCATGAGGGCATCTGTTTCTTCTGTGGGAGCTGTAGTATAGATTCCAATGTCCAGTCTTCTTTAGTTTTATGGTGTTGAAAGCCAGAGCGTGAGGCATTCATTTTGCTGTCAGGGGTTGTGGAAGAGGTCGCATAATTGTCCTGGACCCAGCAGCCTTTCTTCTCTAGTTCCCGATCATGATAGAGGCAGCATTCTAAAATGTTGTGCTGGAAGTTATTCCTAGGAGCACTATTTAAGGCCTATTCCTCCAATCCTTGCAAAGATCTCAAAGCGCCAAAGTCTGTTTCTTCTTAACCTAGCTAGAAGGGCTTCATTCATCCGCATCTGATCCCTTATCAATTCACCTTCAAATAGAAGAATATTTTATAAGAAAAGTTTTAAAAGATTGTTCTCATTAAAAATCACTATGTATGTTTGGGGGTGGTGTGAGCAATTTTCTCAAATGTGAAATTACAGAGGACATGTCCTTTTCTTAAACATTTTGAGAGCCCAGTGCCTTAAACAGTGCTCTGCACTTGGTGGTGTCCAATAAATTTGTTAGGTTTCATTGTATTTAATTGAATTGCCTGAACAATTTGTGCTTTTCCTAATAGTGTCATATAATATAGTTGGCAAGCTCCCAAACTTTGATAGCTGTTTTATATGATAAATTGTCTGTATTGTTAGTATCTAAAATGCTTTGATCTTAAATTTCTTCAGAATTCTCAAATGCATGCCATCTGGCTTCAGTGACTCATGGAAATTTAATCTCTTGAGTTGTAGTTACCACCTGTTGTTTCTTTTTTCATATTTATGTTAGTAAGTCATATTTTCTTTCAATGAAAAGTAATTCTTGTAAAAATTCTACATTTACCCTATCAGTGATGATTCAACCTCCCCTTGAGATTTAAGTGAATCCAGAGAGTGTGAGATTGCATTTTGAGCTCTTCATCCCTAATTAGACAGGGGTCAAGTTCAATCCTCAGACTATTTCTTTTTAATATTTTTTAATTTGGTTATGAAAATCCCTCTTGTATTTTGGCAGTATGCATACCTAATCTCCTCACTAACATTGCTTTTTTCCCATGTGTTGTAATTCTTATGGATTCTTGTAATTTTATTTTATTTATTTATTAAAAAAAAACTTTTTTTTAGCTGCTACAAAATCTTTATTGTTTTTACTTGGTTCAGGGCTTGTTAGAGGGCTACATAATGGCAATGAAAAAGATGTCTCCAGGCTGGAGGGAGGTGCTCAGGAAGAAGCCTGGATGCCAGGGGAATACAGAGGGTTCCTCTCCCCCACCTAATGGCCTCTGGGCTTTGGAGGCTTCTAGTTGGGCTTGAGGATGAGCCTTTTGAAGAGATACTCCCCCAGCCCAGCCTGCGGGCCAGCCAGACTGTGGAAATTGGTCAGGTGGTCACCCATCTTCTTGGTCAGTTTCACCTCCTTGTCTTGGAAATGGTTCTCCAGGAAGCCACAGAAATGGGGGTCTGTGTTGGCAGATCCCAGGGCATGCAGATCCAAAAAGGCCTGGTTCAGGCTCTTCTCCAGGACCAGGGCAGCTTCCATGACAGCCAGGGTTTTATCCCACTCATCTTGGGATGGCTTCTGCATGTCCTGAAAGAGGGTGCAGCCACTGCACTGGTTTTGCATTTTCAAGAGTCCCTCAGTGCCCTTGTGTTTCTCCTTCACCAACTTGCAGAAGAAATGGTCCACGCCCTTCAGGGCCACATTGTCGAGGTTGAAATAGTAACCCAGAGAGAGGTAGGTGAAGGAGGCCGGCAGATGCAGGTTGACCAGGCGGTTAACAGAGGTCTCCACAACAGTGGAATAGTTCTGACGGATCTGGGAGCTCCTTGTTGGTTGTCAATGAGGAGCTAGCCCGGAGAAACAGTGTAGGCTGGGAAGCAGGGGATGGCTGACAAGTTGGCCCCAGAGGTTGCAAATGGAAAAGCAGTTGGATGGTGGTTGATGCTGAAGAGGTAGGGGTGGGGATATTCCCAGGGTCTGTTCTATTCAAACACTGTTGAAGCAGGAGACAGATTCTTGGGACTGCTGGACATGCTGTCTTCTTGTGATTTTAATACTTTGCATTGTGTGGGATCCTCAAAAGGATCCCTACATATTTCTGTACAACAGTTTAACTAAATGACATAAGAGAAGGGGGGCACAGATGCTTCTTCCTCTATCAGGATTTTATTTTTTTGTAGCAAGTAACAGAAACCCAACTCAAACGCAGTACAAGATAATGAGGTATATTGGCTCACAGAACTGAGAAGTACTGATAGAAAGAAGGCTTTGGGTGTAATTCAGATGGAGTTCTTTCTTCATTTCTTTCTGCTTTTCTTGGCTTTGTCACATGGCAATGCACACTGTAGCCTCTCCTGGCTTCTCTTTTTCCTTTTGGGTTCTGCTGACTTTCAGCATGTGGCTGTTCTGTCTGTAGCCTTTTCTCTCTGTGTCCTTCCCTAAAAGGCCTTCAGTAATAGGATTAAGACCCATCCTGGGTCAGTTGGGCCACACCCTAAGTGAAATAACCTCATCAAAAGGTCCTACTTACAATGGGTTCACACCCACACGAGTGGATTAAATTCAAGAACATGCTTTTCTGGAGTACATAGCTCCAAGCCACCATAGTTTCTCATGACAAATTTTCAAGGTGAAAGTAAATGGGTAATGCCTATCTCCCAGGTCTACCCATCCCCCTCCCTCCAACTTGGGAATTCTCTTTACTCTCTTCAGTGCTTTTCCATGCACCCAGCAGTATTGTGTGAGTTACCCCATGTCCATGGCCTTCTGCTCCAGCTCACCAGCCCTGAAAGGATTTCTTCATCTGCTCATCAAATCATTATTGAACACTAAGGAAGAACATGTGTGTTTTAGTTTGCTGGACTGTCAAAAGCAATATACCAGAAATAGGTTGGCTTTTACAATGGGAATTTATTGGTTTACAGGCTTACATTTATGAGGCTGTGAAAATGTCCAAATAAAGGCATCATCAAGAGGATACCTTCATCCTGAAGTCCAGCTGCCAGTGATCCTGGACTCCTCTGTCACATGGCAAGGCACAT
>JAQZBX010100354.1:0-11376 GCA_029593785.1 Cabassous unicinctus | reverse complement strand
AAATAAATAAATCTTTAAAAAAAAAAAAATTAATATGGGTGATGATGGATATATAAGTCTGTTTTTACAAAATATAAATACAAATATACTAGACAGAAGGAAAAAGAATAGCAGCTATGTATGGCAGGGGAAGCATGGAGAGATTGAGAGGTGATGAGTTTTGTTTATTGTTATTATTATTGGAATAATGAAAGTGCTCTAAGAATGAATGAAGTGATGAATGCACAAAACATTTGATTAGATTTAAGAGAAACAGAACAAAGGGTAGCCTCTTCTCAAACTGAATTCCCTGTTCCCACTTATCTAACCCTCCCACATTCTAGGTGGCCTCTTTTCAGAACTTTTCCCTGTTCCCACTTATCTAATCCTCCCACATTCTTGTTCGAGTCACTTCCCCAAAAACCCACATCAGAAAAGGGGATGAACTTGGACACTGGGAACTTACCCTTACACTTTTCACTTTAGGATTGGGTTAGTTTTCGTGCCTAAGACTGTAAGCCCACAACTCCCAGCCAATGGGAGATAGGTAAGGTTGGGGAGGGAGGGAAATGGGACATTGCGTCAGGGGAACTAAATAATCTTTGTTCTTGCACTGATCCTGTGTACTTGTCCACTTCCATTAACCGGGGTGTGTGCCCTTTCTCATGAGAAATAAATAAATAAATAACTGTTGCCTCTGGTCCAACTCTCTGTCTTCAGAACTTTTATTTTAAGTAAGTGGTCACCGTCCCACTCAATTGGGGGCTTGTCCGGGATCATGGGAATGAGGAGAGACCCTCGAACCCCTTCTCTGACTGGCAGGATGTCCCGCCGAAGTTTTACGGTGGCCTTCGGCGTAGGAAAAGTCGGGGGTCTCTCCCCGTCACCAGACCCGAAGGAAGCAGAGATTGAAACAGACGCACAGGGAAAAAGGTCTGGACCTCAAAAACTGAGATAAAAAAAGTCACGTAAGTCTGTGCACAGACCCAGGTAAGAGATTTTATGTCTGGGGCCTGGGTGACTTAAAAAGGCAGGACAAGTTCTGAAAAATCCTGTTGAGTCACTAAGACTGAGTATAATACAACACATCTCGGGCAAGATACGTTGAGCCAGTGCAGGCAAGATACGTTGAGTCAGCAAGATTCAGGCAAGATACAGGGTGAGAAGTAAAGACTAGGGGCCAGTAACTCCTCAGAAATCTCAGGGAAAATGGGAAAGACAAATTCTAAAAGCAGCCGGCAAGAAACTTTAACAGAGGTACCCAAGAACAGTCCACTGGGGACAAAGTTAGAAAATTAAGACAATCTTCCAAAATATAAAGGAAAAAGTAAAAAACAAACAAACAACAACAACAAAAAACCGTAATAAACTATTGTTATTTAATCTGGGCTGGAATTCCCCTTAAGAGTGGAGCTGTTCACTGGCCAAAGTTCAGCTCCACGGAAAACTGGGTTTGTCAAACCCTAGATTTGCAAACAATGTCCTCTTAGAGAAGTTCCCCTAGGGCGAGGGGAAATTGGGTTTGTGAATGCTCCCTCAAGTAGTGCCAAAATAAAAAGTTTCAAAAAGGAAATGAAAAATCTATTAAAAAACCCTTCAGGCTTAGCTGACCAATTTAATAATTTCTCAGCCCAAATGTTTATACTTAGATAAAGTTAACGTCCATTTTAAATCATTTCTTCTCTAGAGAAGAATAAGGACAAATTAGATGAGCGGCTATGAAGGCCTGGGAGGATAATCACCCAGTAGCCCAAGGGGGACCAGAGGGGAGCAGAAGTTTCCCCCTCCAGGACCCTAACTGGGATCATAATAATGCTGCCCATAAGAATAACATGAGAGATCTAAAAAGTATAATTGTCCAAGGAATTAGAAATGCTGTCCCTAAAAGTAAGAATTAAAATAAAGCTTCAGAAGCAAAACAAGAAAGAGAGGAAACTCCCACAGCTTTCTTGAACAGGCTCAAAGATTTGGTGAGAAAATATTCAGGCTTAGAAATAAATAATCCAGCGGCCCAAAATCTACTTAAAGTACACTTTGTAACTAACTCATAGCCTGATATTAATAGAAAATTACAAAAGATAGAAGGATGGGCAAGCAAGCCACTGGATGATTTATTACCTGCAGCTCAGCAAGTGTATGTAAGAAGGAACGAAGAGGAGAGAAAAGAACCAACCAAGGTTATGATGCAGGCTTTAAAACTGTAACAGGAAGGACAGACTAAGTTAATGTTGCAAACTGTTCAAACAATGATTAATGCTTTACAGGGACCTAGTGCTGGAAAGGACAAAAGAATTCCCTTTCGGGGACACGGCAATCAAGCCCGGTTCCTGGACGAGAAAGGGAGTGCCCCATGCTTCCCACTAACTTACTATGGCTGAGGGAAAGAAGGTCATATGAGAAGGGATTGCCCAGAAAGGACAATGGAACAAACGATCTCTCTGATATAGGATTGAGGGAGTCAGGGGTTCAAGATAGACCCCCCACCCAGAACCCTCGATAAATTTAAAGGTGGGGAATAAAAAGGATAACATTTACCGTCCTAATTGACACAGGTTCAGCCAGATCCTCCCTTATTACCTTACCTCAAGAGGCCAAACTAAGCGAGAAGAAACTCATAGACTCAGGAGTAAAAGGAGAAAATTTTGTTGTTCCTTTTATAAAACCATTACGAATTGAATATAATCAAGAAACCTACTTAGGACAATTTCTTTTCATCCCTGAGGTGGGGATCAACTTATTGGGTAGAAACATGATCACAAAATTAGGCCTAAATTTAACAGTCGAAGGAACAAAGATTGTTCCAACCTTACCCCTCCGACTATGTGTTATGAAAGAGGAAAAAGAAAGTAACATTGACCCACAAATCTGGGCTGGACCCCGGAATAGAGAAAAAGTAGACATACCTCCCCCTAAAGATCAAGCTAAGTGAAACTCAAATAAAAAATAGAAAATAGTTTTTGGAGGATAGGAGAAAAACAATAAATAAAGCCATTGCTAAGGGAATCCTAAATCATCTTCACCAGGACAGCCACTAAGATGTCCAAAATTTATGCGATGCTATTCTAACTCATTATGCATGTATCGCACTGTACTCTGTAGCCCGCCAAGTAGTAAATGAATGTATCATCTTTAGAAAAGCAAATAAAGTATGAAGAACAAACTCCTAAGAGGGAGACCCCCAGAGCTCAAACCTTTTCAAAGCATTCAGGTGGACTACACTGAAGTACCACCAATGAGAAAACTAAAGTACCTCCTAGTGATTGTTGACCATCTCACTTCACGAGTGGAAGTCTACCTAGTTCCTCAAGTGACTGCACAAACTGTAATTAAAATGCTATAGAACACCTTATCCTTAAGTACAGACTCATTGAAAACATTGATTCAGATAGTAGAACCCATTTCACAGCTTGAGTTCTACAAAGGCTAATGAATTAGTCTTGCTCATCCAAGGTCTGCTAGAGTCAAGTGAAAAATAAAGTTCTAAAGCAAAGGAAAATTATCTTAAAGCATTGGGGACATTTTGGTTATAAGCCAATAATTAAAAAATAAAATTATCATGCAAAACTGCATAGACACAGTGCAAATTAGAGTAAAAAGAGTATTAAAAAAAGTTCTTTTAAATGTTATCTTACAGATAAACTTGTTTTGTAAGAAAATGAAATTTTAACAGTAAGCCCTGTGTTTCTGTGTCAAACTATTCATGTCTGCCTGTTTGTTCAGTATATGACTCCATACATTGGGATGATATCAGATTGGCAAACGAGGGTTCTTAGATAAGCTACATGTGAATAACTATTCCTAGAGCCCAAATTGGGTTAAGCAGGACGGAAAAGTAATATAGAAATCTAAACATAGAAACTTGAGAAAGAAAAAGTTTTACTAAGCTCTTTAACCTGTCTTATCCCCACGGCCTTCTCTTTATAAGAGCTGTGGGAAAAAGATAAGGTGTAACAGATTGAAACTCTATATTTTAAACTGAGGAATTAAAAATCATAGTTTGTTTTGTAATTCCTCAATTTAAACCTTTTAACAGCCTAATAAGGGTGGTTAAGAATCCTGTTACCAAATATCAAACAAGTGTAGAAAAAGTCCTGGAAGGCTAAAGAAAGATCTTTAAAAACAGTTTTCCAGAACCTGGCAGTCAATGCTTTTAAGATTTTACAGTTTATAATTTTAATAAAGAAGTTTTGGCCTCCTGTAAAAGAAAGAGGGAGGCATTCTTTGCATAAAATATAATGGCTTCGATTTTATTTAGCTTAAGTGTTATCTCCCTAGGTTTATGAAATACCAAGTATATAAATTTATTAAATCCTTAAGGTGATGAAAGTTAAGTTCATATCTAATGAAATTAAGTTAAAGAAATGTAGATCTGCCCTCTTTTAAATAGATAAAGTAAATTCCATTGGTTGCTAATTGTAATCTAAAGTGAATTAACCAGTCTATGTGGTTGTGGTCAATTATGGAGAGTTTATAAAAAGCATCTCCTAAACTGAAGCATTTGAATGGCTAGTTCCAGGAAGCCATTACTAACTAAAAGCCTGAATTAATGTTAATGGCAAAAAGTGACTTCATAAAAGTGAAACCTGTCAGAGGCCACCTCACTCTACATATTCAAGTAGTAGTATCAAAAAAATAATCTTGATTCCATTAGGAATCTTCGGTTTTCATGAAAAAAAAAAAAAAAAAAAAGTTTTTCCTGTACTGCTAAAGTAAAATACCTGCTACTTAACGTCTTCATGGTAAAAGTGTAAGAAGTAAAACACATTGCACTGGAAGTGTTTAAAAAGTGTATAAAAATCAAGAGATAGATTTCAGCATTGTCAAATTCTTTTGTGTACTCAAACCAGATTTTCAATACACTGCAGGTTGCCTCTCCATTTGAGTTATTGGCTAGGTTAATCACTGACCCCTAAAACAATAAAAGTGTCTACTACATCTCTGGTTGTGCTCCTGAAGTGGATGGAGACTACGTTGCAGTTTCAAACTCCTGCAGCAGCCAACGATGGTTTGATATAGCCAAATATACAATGGACACTGCCTCCAGACTGGCACTGTTTCATAGTGCCGAAGAGTGCTACACACCAGGCCAGTAGAATACTGGAACCTACTTTCCTAGCTTCTCTCTAGGGTCAACGGTGCTGCAGCATGCTGGCTGTGTGAAGGACATACCAAGTGGAGCAATGATCACCAGAGTACTCTGAGTAGAACTTAAACACAATTGGCATTATAGCCTGCTCCCATGGAGAGATAACATGTAAGGTATTGCAAACCTGGAACTTAAATCTACTAATTACAGCTCAAGAAAAAAAAAAAAACAACTTATGCATCGAGTAGTATATTAATTAATATTAAGTAATGCACCTATATCCTATTCTAAATATATGCCTGAGGATTATAGTTATATCTTTTCTATTCTAGATCATATACAGAGGGACACTGAACATGTTAAAAGTCCTGGTAAACTTCATTATCTAAGTCATTAATAAATATGCTTAACCCAGGTATCCCTCTTAGCCCTTGTTCCAGAAAGTTTTAGAAATTGACTGGGATTCCCATACTCCCTGGCATCCACCCTCCTCAGGGAAAGTAGAAAAGATAAACCAGGAGCTTAAAAGACAAGTTACCAAACTGATGCTAGAAACTGGCTTGCCTTGAACTAAATGTCTGCCATTTGTACTGTTAAAAGTTAAGGTAAAACCTAGGAAAGACCTAGGTTTACCCCACATAAAATCCTGTTTAGACACCATTATCCTGCTAAGATAGGATCTCTTTTTCAATAGGAAAGCAAAGATAAATTTTTAAGAAAATACGTGCACTCTCTTGCTTTAACTCTTTCTTCCCTACAGGAAAAAAACCCTGATCGCCCAGACTTCTCCTCTTGGATTCCCGGTCCACAAGTTCCAGCCTGAAGACTGGGTCTTCGTTTGCACCTGGAAAGAAGATAAACTAACTCCTAACTGGGAGGGTCCATTTCAAGTTTTACTGACCACAGACACTGCTTAGAACTGCAGAAAAAAAGCTAGACCCATTATACCCACATCAAAGGACCTATCTCTACTCCCACACCTGGACCTGAAACTCCTCCCTCCTAGACTGTGACCACAGATAAGCAAAACCCTTTACACCTGATCTTCAGATCCTCTAAACGTTAACCCATCCCAACATGAGTTCTCCTTTACTTCTACTCTTACTCAGCCTTTTGTGTAGACAGTCCCTCACTTACACGACTATAACAGTCACTGAAAGAACCAGCTCCCAAGTCATCCAGCTTGATTTCTGTGCTCTACAAGGAGTCTATCCTTCTTGAAGAGGCCTCGGGGACCAAAGGGCACTAAGCTCTTCCAACAAATATCTGTGTCCAGAATCTAAAGAAAAGAGGTGGAAAAGAGACTCATGTTGAGCATGGCAAGACGTTTAGTAGAACACACAGTTCAAAGGTTAGACCTATGCTAACAGAAAAAGGGGGAGTCTGTGTAATTATAAGCAAAAGCTGCTGTACTTATATTCCAAACAATACCGCCCCGGATGGGTCAGTTACCCAAGCCCTGCGAGTTCTTGCAGCCTTATCTGCATACTAACAGACAGATGCACAACAGACATATGACAAAATTCAATACCTATTCATGATAAAAGCTTCTCACCCAACTAGGATGAGAAGAAAACTTTCTCAATTTGACAAATAACATTCTCAAAAAACTTAACATCATACTTAAAGGTGAAGGCCTGAACTTTTCTCCTATGATTGGGGATATGGCAAGGATTTTAGCTCTCACCACTTTTATTCAACAGTGTACTGAAATACTGGCCAGTTCAATAAGACAAGAAAAATAAATAAAAGGCATCCAGATTAGAAAGGAATACGTAGTATGTAAAAGTATCTTCATTTGCAGATGACATTATGTTATATGTAGAAATTTCCAAGGAATCTACAAAAAAGTTACTAAATTGAGTTAAGCAAGGTTGCAGAATACAACGTCAATATAAAAAATCAATTTCATTTCTCTATGCTAGTAACAAACAGTTAAATGTCATTTATAGTAGCATCAAAAACCAAAACACTTAAGATTAAATTTAACAAAATATGTGCAAGACCTGTACAATAAAAACTACAAAATATTGTTAAGAGAAACTGAAGACCTGAACAAATGGAGAGATAATCTTGCTCATGGATTATAAGACTCAATATTCTTAAGATATCAATTCTCTAGAGAATCCATGTAACTCCATTAAAAATTCTAGCACTTTCCGTATAGAAATTGACATACTAAACCTAAAATTTATAAAGAAATATGAAAGATCTAGAATGGCCAAAATAATTTTGAAAAAAAAGAACAAGGTTGGTGAATTTATACTACTTCATTTCAAGACTTACTATAGACAGTAATCTAGGCAATATGATATTGATATTAAAATAGACTTACAGATCAAAGAAATAGAATAGAGTCCAAAAGGAGACCCATACATATATGATCAAGTGATTTTTGATGAAATTACCAAGGCCATTCAATAGAGGAAAGATAATATTTTCAACAAATGGTGCACAAACAAGTAAAGATTAAACTGGAAAAAAAGAAAAACAAAAACCTGGACCTTAACTTCATCCCAAAATTAAATATAAAATGAACCACTGATGTAAATGTAAAAGCAAAAACTATAAAACAAAGGAGAAAATCTTTGTGATCTTGAGGTATGCAAAGATTTCTTAGAAAGGACATAAAAAACATTAACTAGAATATCAAAAATTGATAAACTGAACTCCAAAAACTCAAAACTTCTGTTCTTCAAAAGACATCACTATGAAAATGAAAAGGCAAGCCTGAGAGAGAAAATAGCCACAATCCATTTATCTGACAAAGGACTTATGCATAGTATATATAAATTCTTATAATTAAATAGTAAGATGGCAAACATCCAATTAAAAAGTGGGCAAAATATTTGAATAGACAACTCAAAATAAGATACAGGAACAAGCAACAAGCATATGAAAAGATGGTCAACTCAAAACAAGATACAGGAACAACCAACAAGCATATGAAAAGATGGTCAACATTGAAAGTCATCAGGGAACTATAAATTAAAACCACAAAGAGATACCAGTACATACATAACAGAATGGCTAACATCAAAAAGACTGGCATTACCAAGTGCTGGTGATGATGTAGAGGAGAGACCAGCAAACTATAGCCCCTAGGCTAAATCTGGTCCACTGTCTGGTTCTAAAAATCAAGTTTTGTTGTAATACAATCACATTCAATTTTTTTATGTGTTATCTATGGCTCTTTTCTGCTACAAAGCCAAGCTTTATTGCAACTCAGCAATTAAAATGAGTGATCTACTGAAACATGTCACAATGTGGATAAATCTCAAAAATATTTTGCTGTACAAAAGAAGTCAGACACAAAAGATGCAGATTCTCTCTCTCTCTCTCTCTCTATATATATTTTTTCCTCGCTAGAATATATATATTTATAAAACAAGTAAAACTAATTTATGGTGACAGAAGGCAGATCGGTAGTTGCCCAGAGCCAGAAGCTAGTGAGGGTGGGATTTGAGAATGAGGAAATTTTGGGGAGATGATAAAAATGTTCTATATCTTGATTGTTCAGGTGGTTATATGAGTATATATATTAGTCAAAACTCAAACTATATATTTATTTTATTAAAGATATACTTTATCTTAATAAAAATCTCTCAATAAAGCCAATAGAAAACTAAAAAAATAGGGTGTTGGATGGATCTCAGAATTCAGAATTTTCTGGAATTTTAGAAAAGTAGTACTATGCATTTACTGTATATAACATTACTGTTATATAACATCCCCAACTGGTTTTGTAGCAGCATCTCATGTTTAAATATATTACCATATCATTAGCAAACATGAATATTCACAGTAAATAGGAGTAAATGAGTTAAGTCTAGAAATAGTCCCACAGGTCAGATTTTGTGGATGAATGAGTTTTAGAGCCAAAGTTTTGAAAAAAATTTGAGCTTTCAGAGATTTTTTGGATTTAATATTGCAGGTAAGGGACAATGAGCCTGTACCTATATTTATATACCCTCTAAGTCCTGAGAGTCTCTTTTGTGCCAGGTACAGTTATAAGATGCTTGCAGGGTATAAAAACACAAGTAAACTCTAGCCTTGCCCTGTGGAAATAAGAAGAGAGTATGATATAGTTCCTGCTCACCAGGGGCTCATATGTTATAGAGGAGTCAGACATAGACAAGGAACAGTACACAAGGCAAATTTTGATAATGCCATGGGAGACCAGGAGATGGCGAGATTAATTCAGTATGTCTCTGAGAAAACACATGCTAGAAAGGGAGGTTGGGCTTCATATGGCAGGGTTTACATATTGGACCGAGGCATTTACAGTTTATCATGTAAGCAACAGCAGTCTAATATTAGACTAGACTCACCAGTGATGCTCTCCGAGTCTCTATGATTGAAATTCATGAGGTTTTCTTCACCTGTTGGTGATGTAGAAATGGCATTCTGGGATTGACTCATGCAGGATCCTTTCTTGCTTTGGTTGAGGACAGCTTTGGTATGAATCAGAGTAAAGGAAATCCATCAAGCCATTCAATAAAGAAATGGATTTGGTCATAGGGATTTTTTCTTTTAAACAGATTTCTCTGATGAGTTAAATGACATCTGGAGCGCTGTCATGTGATTATCATACCTTGGATAGTCATGACCTAAAACAAAGGACACATCAAGAGACTTCAAAATTCAGCATGCTCTTTAATAACAGCAGTCTAATTACCTGGAATGTCTAGAATTAAGAATGTTTTTCTAATGTCACACACAACAATGTAGATGAATCTTAAAATAACTATCCTGGATGAACAAAGCCAGACAAAATAAGAGCATGTGCTTTATGTCCATTTATATAAAATTCTAGAAAATGAAAACTTATCTATAGTTACAGAAAGCATTTCAGTGACTGCCTGATGTTGGGGGAAGGATAACCAAGGGAATGAGAGAAGTTTTAAGGATGATGAATATGTTCACATTATTCTGATTGTGGTGATGGTTTCACAAGTACATACATAAGTCAAAACTTACCAAATTGTACATTTTAAATATGTGCAGTTTAACGTAGGTTAATTACAATTCAATAAAGCTTATAAAAAGAAAAAGAAAAAAAATTTTTTTAAGTAATCAATTATTTAAAGTAAAAATAACAACAACATATGTGGGGTCTACAGCATATGTAGAGATAAAATGTATAACAATAGCACAAATACCAGGAAAGGAAATATGGATGCATAGTGTTTTAAGGTTTTTATACTATACCCAAAGTAGCAACCAATAAAATAACTGAAGCAGCCAATAATATAACTCAAGAGGGAATCCAACAAGGGAAATAAAATTGAATAATTTAAAACAATATAAAACATGGTTTCTCAATCCTTGCATTACTGACATTTTGGGTTGGATAATTCTTCGTAGTATGCACTGTAGGATGTCATTCCTAGCCTCTACGCGTTAGATGCTGGTAGAATTCTATTCCCCGCCCCTCTCTCCATGACAACCAAAAATGTTCCCAGACATTCCCAAATGTCCTCTGTAGGGCTACATCACCACCAGTTGAAAACGACTGATATAAGACACTTGACCTCACTCAATTAAAATAAATACAAATGTAAACAAGGAAATATTTTTTCACCCATTAGATTAGCAAACATTAAAATTTTATTATATTCAGTGTTGGAGAGTGTAGAGAAAGATGCACTTATACCCTGCTGACAGAAGTGTAAATTGGTACAAGCTTTCAAAAAGGCTATTTGATAATATATCTAACAAACTTTTAAATATGCATACACCATAGGTCAACAATTGTACCATTAGGAATTTATACCATGGATCTATTCACAAAGCATGCCAAGATGTTGGCATAAGGATGCCCATACAGTATTGGTTTAAAAAAAAACAACAGTGCACACACACAACTGGCATCAAAATGTCCATAAAGAAATGGTTTGATAATGGTACAGAGAAATACAATGTACCATATATGTGCATACTTTAAAAAAATTAATCTGTGTTATCAGTTAGGAAGACTGTTCAATTTTAATTATAAGCCTAGCTTTCATCAAAAGACAGTCTCTACTAAATAGTCTCTATTTAACAACTTGCTGTTTCTATTTATGGCTAATTCATTCTCATTCTCATGCCTACTATTTACAGGCATTGTAAACTCTCAAAGTTTAATAGAAGAGTTACCGTCAAGAAGTAGAAAGGGAAATAGTAAAGGCAGTAAAGGAGACTGAAAAATGGTCACTAAAGAATAAGAATAGAGAAAAGTACTCTCAGCAAAGACCAGGGAAGAGAGTTTCAAGGACAAGATGGGCAACCAAATTAAACATCATAGCAAAGTCCCATCCATCAGCCAT
>JAQZBX010100353.1:0-11375 GCA_029593785.1 Cabassous unicinctus | reverse complement strand
GATTATTGGTATTTTGCATCAGCACCCCTTTGGCTGACTAATACAGTGGCCTTGTCAAATATCAGTTGACTGTATATGTGAGGATCTATAGCAGAAACCTCAATTCGGTTCCTTTGGTCAGTATGTCTATCCTTGGGCCAATACCATGCAGTTTTGACCACTGTAGCTTTGTAGTATGTTTTAAAGTCAGATAGTGTGATTCCTCTGATTTCATTTTTATTTTTCAATATTTCTTTGGCTATTCAGGGTCCCTTGCGCTTCCAAATAAATTTCATAGTTAGCTTTTCCAATTTAGTAAAAAATGCTGTGGTAATTTTTATTGGGATTCTGTTAAATCTGTAAATCAGTTTGGGTAGGATAGCCACCTTAATGATGGTTAGTCTTCCTATCCATGAACAGGGACTATGCTTCCATTTATTTAAGTCTTCTTTGATTTCCTTTAACAGTGTTGTGTGGTTTTCTGCATACAAGTCATTTACATCTTTAGTTAAATTTATTCCTAGGTATTTGATTCTTTCAGTTGCTACTGTAAATAGGATATGTTTCTTGATTTCCTCCTCGGATTGCTCATTATTGTTGAACAGCAATGCTACTGATTTTTGTACATTGATCTTATAACTTGCAACTTTACTGAACTCATTTATAAACTCTAGAAGCTTTGTTGTAGATTTCTTAGGGCTTTCTATGTATAGGATCATGTCATCTGCAAATAGTGAAATTTTTACTTCTTCCTTTACAATTTGGATGCTGTTTATATCTTTTTCTCGTCTAAGTGTTTGAGCAAGTGCTTCTAACACAGTGTTAAATAAGAGTGGTGAAAGTGGGCATCCTTGTCTTGTTCCAGATCTTAGAGGGAAAGCTTTTAGGATTTCACCATTGAATATGATGTTAGCTGTGGGTTTTTCATATGTATGCTTTATCATGTTGAGGCAATTTCCTTCTATTCCTATCTTTTGAAGCGTTTTTTTAATCAGGAAAGGGTGCTATATTTTGTCGAATGCTTTTTCTGCATCTATAGAGATGATCATGTGGGTTTTTTTCTTTCAATCTGTTTATGTGGTGTATTAAATTGATTGATTTTCTTATGTTGAACCATCCTTGCATAACAGGGATGAAAGCCACTTGGTCATTGGGTATAATTCATTTGATGTGTTGTTGGATACAATTAGTAAGCATTTTGTTGAGGATTTTAGCATCTAGGTTCATTAGAGAGATTGGTCTATAATTTTCCTTTCTTGTGGTATCTTTATTTGGCTTTGGTATTAGGGTGATGTTGGCATCACAGAATGAGTTAGGCAATGTTCCCTCCACTTCTATTTTTTGCAAGAGCTTAAGCAGGATTGGTGTAAGTTCTTTCTGGGATGTTTGATATAATTCACCTGTGAAGCTGTCTGGTCCTGGCCTCTTCTTGGTTGGGAGATTTTTGATGACTAATTCTATCTCGTTACTTGTGACTGGTCTGTTGAGTTCATCAATCATTTCTTTCATCAATATAGGCTGCTTGTGTGTTTCTAGGAATTTGTCCATTTCTTCTAAATTATCATTCTTATTGGCATATAATTTTTCAAAGTATCCTCCTATGATACTCCTTATTTCTGTGGGGTCAGTGGTGATATCCCCCTCCTCATTTCTTATTTTATGTATTTGCATCTTTTCTCTTTTTTCTTTGTTCGTCTAGCAAAGGTTTTGTCAATTTTATTAATCTTCTCAAAGAACCAACTTCGGTTTTATTTTGTCTAGTGCTTTCTTATTTTCAATTTCATTCAGCTCTTCTCTAATCTTTGTTATTTCCATCTTTCTACTTACTTTGTTTTTTTTTCTAATTCTTCCAGGTGTGCAGTTAGGTCTTTGATTTTAGCTCTTTCTTCTTTTTTAATGTAGGCATTTATGGCAATGAATTTCCCTCTCAGCACTGCTTTTGCTGCATCCCATAGGTTTTGATGTGTTGTGTTGTCATTTTTGTTTGTTTCAGGGTAGTTACTGATTTCTTTTGCAATTTCCTCTTTGACCAACTGATTGTCTAAGAGTGTATTGTTTAACTTCCATATCTTTGTGTCTAATCTGGTTCTCTGCCCCTTATTAATTTCCAGCTTTTTTACATTGTAGTCAGAGAAATTACTTGTATAATTTCAGTCTTTCTGAATTTATTGAGAGTTGTTCTGTGGCCTAGCATGTGGTCTATTCTGGAGAATGATTCATGTGCACTTGACAAGAATGTGTATCCCGATGTATTTGGGTGTAATGTTTTGTATATGTCTATTAGGTCCAGATCTTCTAATGATTATTCAAGGTCTATGTTTCTTTATTGATCCTCTGTTGAGATGTTCTGTCTAATGGTGGTAATGGTGTTATTAAAGTCCCCCACTATAATTGTGGAGGCATCTATTTCCCCACTTAGATTTTCCAATGTTTGCCTCATGTATTTTGAGGCACCCCAATTAGGTGCATAAATGTTTATGATTGTTCTTTCTTCTTGATAGATTACCCCTTTTATTCTAGTGTCCTTCTTTGTCTCTTATAATAGTTTTGCATTTAAAGTCTATTCTGTCCAATATTAATATAGCTACTCCTGCGCTTTTCTAACTATTGTTTCTATATAATTGTTTTCC
Source organism: Cabassous unicinctus (assembly GCA_029593785.1). Taxonomy (NCBI): domain Eukaryota; kingdom Metazoa; phylum Chordata; class Mammalia; order Cingulata; family Chlamyphoridae; genus Cabassous; species Cabassous unicinctus. The sequence goes on along the minus strand of JAQZBX010100353.1, from coordinate 8,766 downwards.
AATTGAGTCCCTGGGTCTAAGGTGAGTTTCTTGTAGACAGCATATAGAGGGGTCATATTTCCTTATCCATTCTGCCAATCTGTGCCTCTTGATTGGAGAGTTTAATCCATTAATATTCAATGTTATTACTGTCAAGGAATTACTTACATTAGCCATATTTTCTTTAGGTTTATGTATGTCATATGTTGTTTTTATTTCTCTTTTTATCAGTTTAGTTATTCTTATATTCTCCTCCAACTCTCTCTCTCCTGTTTTTTCCTTTCAACCTAAAGAACTCCTTTTAGTATTTCTTGAAGGGCAGGTTTCTTATTGACAAACTCTCTTAAATTCTGTTTACCTGTGAATATTTTGAACTCTCCCTCATTTTTCAATGCCAGCTTTGCTGGCTAGAGAGTTCTTGGCTGGAAGTTTTTTTTCTTTTAGCACCTTAACTATGTCATACCACCGCCTTCTTGCCTCCATGGTTTCAGATGAGAAATCAGCACTTAATCATATCAAGTTTCCCTTGTATGTGATGGATCTCTTTTCTCTTGCTGCTTTCATTATTCTCTCTTTGTCTTGAGCATTGGAAAAGTTGGCAACTATATGTCTTAGGGTTTATACTGTTTGGGATGCCCTGTGCTTCCTGGACATGTATGTCCATGTCCCTCAATAGGGTTGGGAAATTTTCAGCCATTATTTCCTCCTCCTGCCCCCTTTCCCTTCTCTTCTCCCTCTGGGATGTCTATAATGCATATGTTTGTGTGATTCGTGTTGTCATTCAAATCCCTAAGTCCCTGCTGGATTTTTTCTATCTTTTTATCTTTCTGTTCTACTCTCTGTCTGATTTCAGATGTACTGTCTTCCACATCACTGATTCTTTCCTCTGCCTGTTCAAATCTGCTGTTATGTGCTTCCAGTGTATTTTTGATTTCTTGCATTGGGCCATTCATCACCATCATATCCATTATCTACATACATAATAATGTATGTATGTATTATATAATAATGTAATACATATAATGTATGTATTATTATAATGTATGTATGTATTCAATAATAATGTATGTTTACAATTTCTTCAGGATGTCCCACCAGTGTCTTCTTAATATCCTTTATCTCTTCCTTCACTTCATTAAGTTGATTCATGATATTTATTTGGACATCCTTGATTAGTTGTTCCACATTCTGCATCTCCTCCTGTTTTTTAGTTTGTTCATTAGACTGAGTCATGTCTTCCTGTTTCTTAATATGGCTTGTAAATTTTTTTTTGGTGTCTGGGCATTTGTTTATCTTGATGGGCTTATTTGGTTGGTTAGCTTCCCCTTCTTCTCTAGGGTTTTATTTTGTTGTTTCTTTGTGTGTGGTAGGGTTAATTTTTGATTCTTGGTTCCTATAGCAGTTTGATATTGTTTATGAATTCCAAAAATAGATATTGGATTATGTTTGTGAACTGGTCTGTTCCTCTGGGCATATTAGATTGAATTGGATTCAGAGGTTTCACTTTTACTTGATTAAATAATGATTAAGGCTTTGATTGGGCCACGTCAGTATGATGTTGAATCCCTGCCCCCTTGGTGGGCAGGGACTCACAGAGAAAATGACATGGCAGAAGAGAAAGTTAGAGTTTTGATGCTGGAGCCCCAGGAAGTAAAGACATGGAAAAGCAGATAAGTGAGGGAAGAGAGAAGGCTTTATTAGACACAGCAGAGGCCCCAGGAAGAGAGATGAGCCATTCACCTGATAGTTTACAGCTGGCCTTGTGTAGAGAGCAGAGCAGTGGAGCCCGGAGAGAAATGAGCCCCTGGAGACATCCCAGCCTACAGCTGATATTGGAAGAAGCTCGACCATGGAGCCTTAAGGGGTAAAAAGGCTGAAGCCTTCTTTCTCCAACATGTGGCAACAGACTTTGGTGAGGGGAGTAATTACTCTTTACAGCCTTGTGACTGTAAGCTTCTACCCCAAATAAATACCCTTTATAAATGCCAACATATTTCTGGTATTTTGCATCAGCACCCCTTTGGCTGACTAATACAGTTCCTCTTATTCTATATCCTTGCAGTTATCTGTGTTCCCTTGAAAAAAATATTAGGACCAGAGAAAAAGAAAGAGAAAAGAAGAGAAAAAGAATACTAGTAATAATAATACAAAAAAGGTAGAAGAGGAACCATGCAAGAGCTAGGAAACTAAGGAATATGAGTAAAAAAAAAAATCATAAAAAATACAAAAGAATAAGAATAAAAAGAGGTAGAATAGAAAAAAATAAAACAAGAAACAAAATAGAGAGAAAAAATTAGAATGAATTAAAAGACTGGACAGATGAGAATAGACAGAAAGAAAACAAAAAAGCAGAGAGAGAAAAAGAGAAAATGAAGACCAAACAAGAAGTGGTGAAATGGAAGAAGTCAGAAGTCAGAAGATAGAAAAATGAAGGAAAGAAGAGAAATAAAGTAGGTTGAAAAAATAAGTGAAAGAGAAAAAGGTAACAAAGAAAGGGAAAACAACAAAACAAGAAACAAAACAGCAACAAAGAAGCAACCTAGGAAAAACAACTTTCCCTCTTAGGCCCTGTATTAGTCACCCAAAGGAGTGCTGATGCAAAATACCAGAAATCGGTTGGTTTTTATAAACATATTTATTTGGGGTAGAAGCTTACAGTCACAAGGCTCTAAAGAGTCCAACTCAACGTACCATAAGAGGTACTTTCTCACCCAGAGTCTGTTGCCATGTATTGATGCAAGATGGCGGGCAATGTCTGCGAGGGTTCAGCCTTCCTCTTCCTTTTAAGGCTTCATGGTCCAGCTTCTTCCAATCTCAGCTGCAGGCTGGGACAAGTCTTGTCTTTCTCCTGGGGCTCATTTCTCTCCAGGCTCAGCTGCTCTGCTCTCTCCACAAGGCCAGCTGTAAACTGTCAGGTGAACAGCTCGTCTCTCTTCCTGGGGACTCTCCCTTGTCTAATGGAGCCTCTTTCCTCACATATCTGCTTCTCTGTGTGCTTACTTCCCAGTCTCCAGGATCAAAACTAACTCCTCCCTATATTTTTTGTGTAACATTTGTGTAATCTAAGTATCTTTAAAAAAATTAAAATATATATAAAAACAAACAAACAAACAAAAAAACCAACTCCTCTGCCTTGTCATTTTCTCAACGTCCTCCTGACATGGCCCAATCAAAGCCTTAATCATAATTTAATCAAGTAAGAGTGAAAACTCTGAATCCAATCCAATCTAATATGCCCAGAGGAACAGACCAGTTCACAAACAATCCAATATCTATTTTTGGAATTCATAAATAATACCAAACTGCTAAAGGCCTCTAGAGACCTTCTTAGGCTGCTGGTGCTCATCAATTAATCACCATGCAACCTGTCCTCTGCCAGTGATGTATCCAGTTTTAACTAATAAAATAAAGGAAAAAGAAAGAGAAAAAAATCCAAAAAACCCACAAAACAAAACAGTAGAAACTCCATCTATAAGTTCCCTATTATAAGGTGTTATCTGCATGCCTTAACTCTCCTTGGCTCCCTTCTCTTAGGAGGTATCAGGACTCGACCCAGTGACCTACTACATGCAAAGTAGGAATTCCCCCACTGCACTACTGCAGCTGTATAGACTAAATAGGCATTTGAAAGCTTATTGGGCTCTTCCTGCCCCCATTTCCCTTAGGTGAGTTGGACTTTTAATAGTTTTCAGTGGCCAGGCTAGTTAGTTGCCTGTCTCTGCTGCTTCCCTGACCAAGTTCCTCTCTCCCAGGGCAGCTGGGTATGATAGCATCCCTTTCCCCAGGGCCACCTCAGTGCTGGCTGTTATCCTCCCCAAGATTCAAAGGGCACTCAGAGTTCCAAACCCACAAAAAGGAGACCACTCTCCACCCTTTGCCATACCTCTCTTCCTCCCAGGGAATGCTCCCTCCCACTCAGCTGGCTGGTGAGAGCCAGGGGGTCCACAGAGGCTATTTGCCTTGAGGGTGGCACTTATCTGCCACTGTTTCCAGCCACAGGGGCGAGCAACTCAGTTTTCCCTTGGGCTCTTTATCTCTTTGTGCACCTCCCTCCAGATTGATGCCCTGAAGCCTCCTTCTCTGTGGATTCCCAAAACAGCTCACTCAGGTAGGATTTTGTCCCTTCTCAGCCATTTTTTGCAAAAGAGCTGGGCAGTATCTACCTACAATGATGCCATTTTCTTGGAACCTCACTCCTTTATTTCTCAAATGAGTTCAGGGCCTGTGTGGAGAAAATAGGTGCTATTTATTGAGGGTCCCTTGGAGCCCCCAACACTGCATTTTTAAAGTCCTAGAGACTGGACACCATTGAATAGGTGTCTTAATGATTAGTAATGTCCTCAATAAATGATGAATGAATAAATGAATGAAGGAACAAATGAGCCAGACTCTTAGGGAAAAAGTGTCATCTAGGTAGAATCAACTGGTAAATTCCCTGTGTTTAGAAAGTTTTCAGGAATGTAAGAATTTCTGTAAACTGATGTTTAATGTCAGACAAAGTGTTTTTCCTCTCTCTAAAAACATAAAGTTGCTGAAAGGTACCTTTAAGCTCTTACCCAGAGCTTTGCTCTCATGTTGGCTTTGGGGTCTACTCTATTGGGGAGGACTTTAACCAAATAAATCTTCTCAAGACAAGACCTTGTTGGTCCTTCATTACCAAATCCTCCTTGAATGGGGTCCAAGACAAACTTACTTTACAACACAGGGCATATAGAGATAACTTTAATTAAAAACTTACATAGAAGATTATATGTGACATGACAGAAAGATTTAAGTTTATTTGCCTGGACAATGTGGATTTGTCCAGTTTTTGTTTTCTTTTACTTTATAAGTAAATATACAGTGAAAACTACAAAAAAAAAAATTGTCTATCCTGTGTTGATATCCAATGTCTATCCTGCTGTTGAAGAAAGTCTTGTTCCAAAGTCCTAGGGCACTGAAGAGCGGTTTATCCCAAGGAGATTTATGAATGATTTCGTGACCTTTAAAATAGGTGAAAGGTATAAATGCCTTATACTTGGAAAAGTAATTAAAGAGTTCATCCTATCTGAAAGCTGAAATAAATAAAGGTCCTCCACTCACTAGATGAAGGACCAAGTTTAACACAGATGATATAGGTCTTATGATGCCAGGACTTCTGATTTTTTTAAAAGAAGAATAATCAAAGTGTTAGTGTAAACTCTGCAAATTTTTATACGATGGCAGAGAGAGAAAGAGAAAGAGAGAGAGGGAGAGGGAGAGAGCGAGAGAGCTGGTCAAAGCAAGCATATCATCTATGGTCAGATTCAACATAAGGCAATGTAATTTGCAAATCCTAGTTACAACCCCTAGTTTAACCTTGAAATTAGTGAAGTCCGGCTAACAATGGGCTTTTTTTCATTTATTTTTTTCTTTTTATCAAAATATGACATGTATATGGTTTAGAAAGTCAAGCAATTCTGCAAGACTTATAAATGCAAAGCAAAACAATACCCCTTGCCCATATTCAGCAATTTCTCAATTTTGTAATTTTAGATATTATCTATTGACATTGAATTATGGCAGATGTGTTATAACTACATTTCCTTTCTTTAACTACTTTTGTTTATCCTGGAGTTTATAACTGCCTCGCTTGTCCATTGGCTTAGATTTCTATGTGCCATTAAAATGTCCTGATACAAGTGGATAAATAAAAAAAGCTAAAGATTTTTTTCCCCTAGAGCTATCCTTTCTGGAGTCTTCCTGGAGTCTTTCTCTTCCTTCCCAACCATCTAGATTGATTATTCTCTAGTTACATTATGAAGCAGTTATGAACGGATTTTTCTTTACCATCATGTGCAGAATTCCAGTGTTGTCTCTCTCCTATGTTAGAGCCCCCTTCATTCTCTTTCTGGGTTAATGTCCTCATTTTCATGGAGCAATCTTCAGTATTTTTCTGAGAAGGGGTGTAAGAGAAGCAAATTTGGGGGACCATGTATATCTGAAATGTCTTTCATCTACCCTTACATGGTTGATAGCTTGGTTGTATATACAATTCTCTGTTAAATAATTTTAGCTTGGAAGGTGAAAGAATTACTCTACTCTCTTCCAGTGTCCCATCTGCTCTTAGAAAGGATGATGTCATTCTGATTTCCCATCCTGCATATGTAAAATTTTATTTTTCTCTTTGGAAGTTTTAGGATTTTCTCTTTATCCCTGATGTTTTGACATTTCAAAAGCATACTTTGGTGTAGTGTCTTCTTGATTATGCTGGATACTCGGTGGACCCTCTCAATCTGAAAATTCATATTCTTCATGTCCGAGAAATTTTCTTGTTTGATATCCTTGGGAATATCCTCTCACCCCTACCCCTGCCCTAGATTTTCTGTTCCGTATTTCTGAAACACCTATTAATTGAACTTGCTTATATTAACCTGAAGTTTCAATATCAGATATTTGGTTTTAGAAAATTTTCAGTTAGCAGTTTTGGAGGATAGTTAAAAAATAAATGAGGCTTAAATCAGGTAGAGCAGATAGAAAGATATTTAAATAGGCAAGACCAGAACTAGTACGCAATGACTTGAACTGATTCTATGGCACCAGGCAAGTAGGAGGAGTGATAAGTAATAAATATTTAGAAGGTAGAATGAATGGACCTTGTTGAAAATGTGGAGAATGAGAGAGAGATACTGAGAAAGACTACCAGATTTAAGGCCCAGGCAACTGAGTAGGTCTTTGTACCTTAAAACAAGATATGGAAGGACCTTGAAATCATTGGATGGTTTGAAGCAGAGATGCTGTATGATCAGATTTAGATTTTATACAGATTATTTACTAAAACTAATGGGTGAAAATCTGATGAGAAACCAGTTATTTACATAATCTCTGACATGTTGGAAATGTTCTGTATCTGTACTGTCCAATTCAGTAGCTACTAGCCACACAAGGCTTTTGAGCCCTTGAAATGTGCATAGTGTGAATGAGGTATTTAGTTATTTTAAATAGTCACATGTGGCTACTGTATTTCATGTCATTTACTACAACCTATTGTAGGAAGGATGAAACAGGTCTGGGGTGGGATTCAATGAATTCTGTTTGGAAATGTTGAGATTGTGATACATTGGGAACATATAGGTGAAGACATTTGGTAGCCTGCCTTGATGTTGGATCTGGATCTTGGAGTTTGAAGGTTTGGCCAGGGGATAAAAGATAAGCTTTCAATTGTATGTATGTAGTAATTTTAAAGTGCCTCTGAATGAGATCACACTGAGAAAGTATGATGTGTAATTAAGGTAAGGACTAATGATGATGAAGTTCATTGGACTCCAATAGCTGAGGTAGAATCCTTGGAAGATATACCACATAGGAGGAAAGATTTGTAAGCCAGGGGAGAAATAGAAATAATGTCTGGGAAACTGAATCACCTTGTGCTTACTTAAAATCACTTCAGATAAATAAGTTTTGATTTACAGCAAGATTCATTTCATTCTACATATCTTAGATTGCCAGGGTTGCTATGACAAATACCACATAGAAGTTGGCTTAAACAACAGGAATTTATTGGCTCACAGTTTCGGAGGCTAGAAGTCCAACATCAAGGTAATGTCAGGGCTTGCTTTCTCCAGAGTCTCGAGCATTCCAACAGTCCTCTGTCAAGCAGTGATTCTCTCTCTCTCTCTCTCTCTAACCTTGTATCGACTTCTCCGATTTCCACAGACTTCTGGCTTCTACATACATGTGCATTTTCCTTTGCTTATAAGTCTTCAGCCACATTGGATTAAGGTCTGCCATCATTCATGTAGCCACACCTTAGCTAATAATAACATCTTCTTCAGGGGGGTGGATGTGGCTCAAATGGTTAAACGTCCGTCTCCCAAATGAGTTCGATCCCCGGGACCTCCCGGTAAAATAAAAAATAAAAAATAAACATCTTCAGAGGTCCTATTTACCAGTGTGTTCACACCCATAGGATTGTGGATTAAGGTTTGAATGTCTTTTGTGGGGTACATCTTTCAGTCCCCAACATTATGCAGCTTAAATTTTTACTTCACATCTTTTGTTAAACTTTTAACATTGTTTTTATAAAACAGTCAGGACTTTTTCCACTAGATGTTAGTATTTCATGTTCACAGAACAATCTGCTTTGCCCTTTTGTTCTTCCATGCCTTACCAAAGGAAAAAGAAGCAATATTTATTAACTATTTCCTGAGTCAAGCAGTGAAATGAGTACTCTTAGTATATCTCATTCCATCCCTGAAAGAGTTGTAAGTCAGATCTTGCATTCCTCTATTCAAAATCCTCTGATAACTTTGCATCTCCTTCAGAATAAAAACAAAACTCCTTACCAAGGCCTCCATAAGCATTCCCCTCGTCTCAGCCTTTCCCTCCTTACTATTCCTTAACACACAGGGCACACTCCTACATCAAGTCTTCTTTGTTTTTTTATTCAGCCTCATTGAGATATAAATTAAGTAATACAAACTGCATCTCCTTAAAGTGAACAGTTTAATGAGTTTTGACAAATGTATACATTGATGAAACCACCAACAAAATAAAGATGCACATTTCCACCACTCCTGAAAGTTTCCTCATGACCCTTTGTGGCAGTTTGAGGTTATTTTATGAATCCCAAAAGGAGAAAGTTTATGTTTGTAAACTGATCTAATCCTCTGGGTGTGCTACCCTTTGATTGTCTTAAATTCAGTTGAGGGGACTTTGATTAGATTACCTGTTAAGATTGCTTTAGGGGGAGCCAGTATAGCTCAATGGTTGAGCACCAGCTTCTCATATAAGATGTCCCTGGTTCAATCCCTAGCCATGGTTCCCTCA
>JAQZBX010100352.1:0-11373 GCA_029593785.1 Cabassous unicinctus | reverse complement strand
CAACTTGACCTGCCAAAATTACCATTTATTTTCAACATTTCACCATGTTTGTCTTGGTTATCTATTACCTTTCAAGGAGAATAAGAAGAAAGTAAATGAAAACATGTTAACCTCAAATCTAAATGTTCTTTCCAAGGGAGAGGGGTAGGCTTTTTCTCATGTCAGCTTTGAGACATGTGAAATAGAGTCCTGTAATATCTGGACTCCTTCAAGCTATGTTGAGATGTTAAATTATTTTCTAATCACAAATATAAAAAATTCACCACCTACAAATAAGAGTGTTCTTTAAAACATGTATCACTAAAGTCTAGGACTTCAGATACATAGTTCCACTATAATACAGGGGAAGCTGATTACTGTTAGCAAAACTCCAAGGCCACCAAGTTTGTATTTCCTCAAGGAAGTCCATTTCTTAAGTACCTTATCAGAGATCTCGCCTACCTCTAAATCCAAGATGACAGGAAAAGCAGTTGTGTTTTACATTCTGAGCTCTATAATCGACCTACAGTCCATACTGGCAGAGTTAAAAACAAACAAACAAACAAACAAACAAAAAACAACTCACACACACACTACAGAGGATTAATTCACTGCGGATCACTTGATTTTTAATCAATGGAAGCCTGCCCCCACTGGTAAGTCACGAATTCCGAATTCCAAGCCCCTTGCTGAATCCCCATCCTTTTCAGAGAAGCAACATACAGGCAGCTGGAATAAAATTACCAGAAGTGTGGAAGAGCCAAAAGAAAGAGTGGCTGCTTTTCGGTTTCCAATGGCAAATAAATCAGCCAGCACGTTCTGTAGTCCCTGCTCCTATAGCATTCTCTTTCCCTCACTCTCCACCTGCAAAACTCTTCTGCTCTCCTCCCAAAGCTCTGCCTTTCCCCCCCTTCTCTTTCAACTCTTTCTGCTAGAGTCCGCCCCTCTCCATCTCAGATCCCCGAGTCCGGATTGCTCCGAAACCTCTCAGGACAGAGCAGCCCAGGCCGGGAGGGAAGGGCTGGAGCGTGGAAAAAGCCCTCCTTCCCTCCCTTCCTACCAAGCAGGCACCCCTGGCCCGCGCCACGCAGCGAGACCGTCCCGCCGCCCCCACCCCTCAGCGCGCCAGGTCTGTAAGAATTACATCCCCATCATTTCTCCCGCAAACATTAGCGAACAAACCAGCAGAATAGCAACAGCCCCGGCGGGAAGGCTTAGTTACGAAATCCTGCCCTGGATAGCCCTTGGCACAACAAACGCCCTTAAAAAAGCCCCCGTGCTCCGCGCTCACACTGGCGGAGCGGGCGGCTGCCACCCCCTCCAGGCAGGCACCACCGCGCGCAGCCCCTCCGCCCCCCACCCCCTCGCCAAAACCTCTGTGGCCCGGGCAGAAATCGCCCCCTTCTCCCCCTCCCCGCCGCCCCACGCCCGCACATGTCGCCGAGGCTTCCCGCACGTTTCACTCATTCCCTATCCCCGTCCGGGCTTTCTCACCTCAGCAATGGTCAGGACTGGGGGGAGGAGGCGGACCTGTGCGGGAATTTTTTATTCTATTTTATTAGAAATGCAGTTTGCTAACTGCCATCCCCCACTCCCTCCAGGCTACCACCACCGGGCCAGGTTGGAAGCCCCCTCGCTCGCCAGCTGCCCCTCAGGCGGCGCTTCCCTGCCCAAGGCTGCATGCTCTTTCCTCCAACCCGCGGGGCCGCAGCTGGGAATTTCTCCTCAGGCAGCGCGGGGGACCCAGCGGCGGATCCCTCCACCCTCTGGAGCCCAGAGTCCAGGAGACCCTCGGGCCACAGCCAGCTCCGTGCGCCACCGGGTCCATTCGCTCAACGTTGGACTCGTGGCTGCGGAATGAAGCTTCCCCTGCCCCCAGCGCCTGGAACCCCCCCAAGGACTCCGAGGCGCTCTGTGGCCCCCAAGAGGCTTTTCCGAGTGCTAGTGTTCCCTGGTACCACGGTCCCCTCCGCTCCCCACGGGAGCCCGCGGGGCCGCGCCAAGCTGGGGATAAGGGTGGAAGGAAAGGCGAGAGCCCAGAGGGCTCCCAGCCCGGGGGTCCGTGGGGGCCATCGCGGCCCGGGCGGGTTTCGGCTCCAGACCAGAGAGCCCACGGTTCCACCTAGTGGCAACGGCCGAGTTTGCCCCTCGCAGCTCCGCCTGGAACCACCTCTAGACACATGTATCACACTCCTTACCTGAATGGCTTTGGGGAAATATTTCTGCAGCCCAGTCACCCACATAATACTGGAAGATACCATGCAGCTGCGGGAAAGAAGTGGCTTTGCAACTCAGCTTGAGGTAGCTCTGTGTTTCTTTCCGGCCAGCAAAGATAGAACGCAAGCTCACGGCTCCGGGACTGAGCATGATATAGTTTCCCTGTGTCGCCGCCCCAGGGGGGGGGTGGAGCTCCCAGTTGCGATGCTCTGATTGGGCAATCGCTGGTTCTGAGCGAGGGCATTGGTTAGGGTTTGAAAACTAGATTAACATATTATGTAAATAGGGTATTCTAACTAGGAGGTCCTGATTGGCTGTTTATGGGAGGTGATGATTGGCTGTTTATTAATTAAGGTAATGGAGTCTATTGGTTAAAAACTCTATTATCCTATTGGTTGGCTCAGGATCCCTCTTCCTATTGGTTAGCTCAGGATCCCTCTGTCCAGGGGTCCCTGCTTATTTACCAGTCCTGCTCCTTCACATGAAGTCAGGCAGTCTCTCTGCAGGAACCAGCATCCGGTATCGGCTCAGGCATCCACAGTCCGGTGCAGCACCCAGCTTGGCTCAACTGCTCGGCTTGGCTGTTGATGCCCAGCTTGATTCAATCCTTTTAAATTGTAGGTTTGAATAAAAGAAAATATTTAATAAAATGTGCTTATGTGTTCCAGAAATAGTAAAGATTTTAAAAATTAAGCTTGATTATCTTCTTATGGGAGATTTATAAATAAAGGATGTGACTATATTATATACCAGATTTTGAGGTCTTGAATAGAAAACTCAAATAAAGCACTTTTAAAGTAAATGAATAAAAATTATTTAACAGTCCACATATAATTTAATATGAATATTTCTATAAATTAACTAGATTGAATACTTGTGTTCAAATGAACAGTAGGGGGAAGTCATTATTTTAGCATTAGTGAACACAAAAACTGATACCTTTTTTCGAGATTTTCTAACATTCCATTAATATTCTCACTTTCCAAGTTTACTTTCTGTCAAAATTTCAAGTCTTCTATCAAGTGTCTTCTATATCCCTTTCCATTCAAGAGATCCTTGAAAAGAAAGGCATTTTATCCACATAGAGAATATTTTAAATGCAATAAAATCTTACATGCTATCCAATGTTATAGCTACTGGTGATTTTAAGTGCCATCTGTTATTAATGAAATTAAATTAGTAAAATTAATTCTGCAGGTGGACGCCTGGCATTGGGCATGGGGTGAATATCTGGCTCTGGGAATGGCTTCCTCTTGATGTCAGTCCACATGTGTCTGGGGAGGACTGCCCACAGCCTGGACATCATGCCCTCAGGCTCTGGCCTCCCCAGGCTCAGCTCACCTGCATTTGGACTTTTGACAGCCTTGATCCAAAGGTTCTAGCTCCTCAGCCTGTGGTCTCAGCTGTTTCTATTCAGGCCCAGTTCTGTGCCTTGGGGTTGAACCTGCTTTTCCTAGGATTCCTATCCCTTGTCTCAATGTTGGCTGACCAGAAGCCCAGGAACTGTGTGTGGACCACCTCAGGTCATCTAAAAGTCTCCCCCATGCCCATGGCCTGCTTCACCCTACCTGCCCCTCTCATTCCCTATAACCACTTCCTGACTCCTACCTGCTGGGGGGCTGGGGCTGCCTCTGTGCTCTCCCACCTGTGCTCCAGCCACAATTTTGGTTTCATCTGCCCCTCAGATTCCCAGTCTTTCCCAAACTTGGCTGAAGACGAGACCCTCTTGGGGATCTTCTAAGAGATACAGAATCCCATGCCTTCCTCTGAGTCACTGAATTGGGTTTTCAAGGAGAGGCTGGTGACCTGCAAACAAATACATGTCCCAGGGAGACACTAGCAATAACCAGTAGTTACAGTAGTTACACAGCCATCATCTTAATGCAAGGGAATGCACACACACCACACACATGCATGCTGCACACGTGCATGCACACACCACACACATGCATGCATGCTGCACATGTGCAGGCACACACACCACATACATGCACACACACCACATGCATGCATGCAGCACATGAGCACACACCACACACATGCATGCATGCCACACATGCATATGCACACTCACCACACACATGCACACCCCACACACATGGTTACTGCACCCTTACATGCACACACATACACATCACATGCATGCACACACACATGACACATGCATATTACACACCCACACACTGCATGAACACACATGCATGTGCATGCACACATGCACACCAGAATGACACTCCAGCATTCTTGTACGTTTTATCCATTGTCCTGTTTTACTTCCTACATCCCATTGGAAAGAACATGCTTGAGTTTCTTGAGTCGTTAATCCTGTCCGTTTAATAACCCCTCAATTCTGACCATGTCTTCAATTCACCATGCTTGCCCGCACTCCCTCAGGCACCCCCTGATTGTGAACATTACACCTGCTGTACTGGGTGTTGTCACCCCCTCCCTGAGTTCCTGGTCTGGCTCTGTTTTCATAGGTTCACCAAGAGGTACCAGGTGGGCAGGTGTGTACCTGCCTATGCTTTCCTAACTCTGGCAGTCAAAACAAATCCCAGCAATGCCTGATGAAAACCCAAAACTCCACATGATCTCTTTAACAAGGGCATATACCCAAAAGAAATAATATCATTACATCCCAGACTAATCAGTTGTTTAAATAATTTTTTCCCTTGCATACTCTGTTGAGATTGAGACTGCCTAAGTAAAATATCTGCAAAACCTGGGGATCTTTCCCTTTCTTCAATGGCCATCTGGTGTTGCCAATCAAATCAGAACCCATGCTTGAGCAAATGTTTGATCTGCACAATAGATATGTAGACAAAACATTCCAGGTTGGAGAATGAGTCAAAGGAGATGGCAACTTTTGAACTGCTAAGATATTTAATTTTTAAAAACTTATTTAGGTTTTGAAATTCTTTATCCTGTTTTCACTTTTAGGTCTTAACCTTTGTCTTTTCTTCTTTTTTATCCAAGCATGTATATTTTCTCTTGGCTCCTACACATCAGCCTCTCAATATTCCAACACCTCAACTGATCGTGCATTGGAAGAGGCTGGAGGATCACTTCATGGAAGCTGCGATTGCCACATGCCATGGCAGCATGAGATGCTAGTGGCATTGATGTGCCTGGAATTTTATCCAGGGTCTGTGAGTCCATGTGGAACTCTGGCAGTGCCCACAGGAGGAATTTTGATGTTTGCATAGATGTGCCTTAAAATGCAAAGCATAGTAGTTAATAGAGCATGCCAGTATCCTCAGAGACATGCGGATTTGTGTTAGTGCTTCCTCTCTAGGCATTGTTCAACTGCTGGATGAAAGTACAACTATGCACAGGACATTTGGGGAAGATTAAAAGGGTGAGAGCCACTGTCCCTTGCAGCACACATCCCAAAATCCTGTGATTTTTGACGTTTTAAGGCAACATTTTATGACAAAAACTTTCAAACTTACAGCAATGATGAAACAATTTTACAGAGAATACTTGTACATCCCAGTAAGATTCTACAACTAACATTTTACTGTAATTGTTTTGTTTATCATTTCATCTGTCCAGCCCTCTGTCCATCCATCAGTTAATCCAGAGTAAGAGGCAGGCATCCATACACTCCCCTCTAAATACTTTAGCATGCAAGTTTGATATTTGCTTACAGCATTTCTTCTAGTACAAGGTCTCTTTACAGAATTTATTCTTTTGAGGTAAAATTTATATACAATGAAATGCATACATCCCAAGTGTGCATTTGCTGCATTTTGATAGATGTGCACATCTATGTAACTCAAGCTTCTAGAAAGCTATACAACAGGAACAGCACCTCATAAAATTTCCTCACTCCCTTCCTCAAAGGCAAACACTCTTCTGATGAGTTTCTGCCAAGGATTTGTTTTACCTATCATATACTTCCCATAAAAGGAGCTATACAGGAATAGAGTATGGCTTCTCTCAGCATAATATTGTCAAGATTCACCCACACTGGGGTGGGTGCCAGTATCAGTTTTGCTTTGCTGTTATGTAGGTCCTTGTTTTATTTGCTAAAAGTTGCTGGGAGTGATATACCAGAAATGGATTGGCTTTTACAATGGAATTTATTAGGTTTAAAGCTCACAGTTCTGAGGCCATGAAAGTATCCAAAACAAGGCATTATCAGGAGATCATTCCTTCCCAAGCTGCAGCTGTGGGTGATCAGGCACTTGGTGGTGTCCACTCATCTCTCCCCTCTCTCCTGGGCCTCACTGTTTTTAGCTTCTGGCTAAAGTGGCTCCTCTCAGCTTCTATGTTCCATTGCTTTCAACTTCTGGCCCCCAGGGACTTTTCTCTCAGCTTCTGGGTTCCTCTCTCTCTCTGCAGCTTTTTTCTGTGTCTGTAGCTTTTTATTCCTCCATTTATAAAGGAATCCAGTAAGAGTTTTCAGACACATCTTGGGTCATGCAATCTAATCAAAGGCCCTTAACTGAAGCAATTTACTCACAAGATTCCACCTACAATAGGTTTACATGCACAGGAATGGGTTAGCTTTAGAGCAGGATTTTTGGGGGTCCACAAAAGCTTCAAAGTCCCACAGTCCTTAACTACCCCTGTCATTTCTTTCTTATAGTATGTTGTTGATGTGGGAGAGTGTTTGAGGGGCAAGGGGTGGGCAATATGGGACTCCCCAATATTTTTATGTAATGTTTATATAATGTAAAGCTTCTTTAAAAATAAATAAATAAATAAATAAATAAACAAACTATTCCTGAGTATTTTTAGAAATCCTTGTTCTGGGGTAGAGATTCCTAGAGTCTAGTGGAAGCAGACCTGATTGATCCTTGGAGATAAAGAGAAAAACTCTTTAATTCAACTAAAGCAGCATATTAATATTCCAGTGCACATGAGGAAAATTAATAATAATAAAGACATTTCAGCAGACAACAAATGGGAGATGAATCACTCAGGAAAAAAATTATCTAATAGATGAATCTCATAAGGAATTTAAATGAAGTATATTTAAGCTCCTCAAAGAAGTAAGAATATTATGTGCAAAAAGAAACAAATATTATGAAATAAAAAGTCATAAATCAAGAACACATAGATATGATGAAGAATGCATAAACATCATGAAAACAATATCTAGATGATTTGAAATAAATTATACAGTTTAAATATGAAGAATAAATATGTTGTACATGACTGAACATAATAATCAGAAGATTTGCAATTGGGTCTAGAATTGTGGAATTTACCAAGAATCAGACGTCAGTGTGAAAGAGTGGAAAAATGCAAAAGGAAATAAGAGTTATACAGATTACCATGAAAAATTCCAGTCATTAAAGAAGTTTCAAAATGAAAGTATAGAGTGAATAAGAGAAAATCCAAATTAGAAGAAATAATGGAGGAAACATTTCCAAAATATGACCTCAATGTTTTTCTTAAAAATGTCCAATGTGTGCTAAGCAGATTAAATAAAAATCAATCCATCTGTAGATATATTGTGATGAATTTTCAGACTATGAAGTATTTATCTTTTTTTTTTTACAGCAATGTCAGAGAGCAGATTACTTAAAAAATGCAAAGGGATAACACATAAAAAATAAGAAAAGAATGTTGGCATTGGATTCAAGAATAAGGGAATTGAAAGAAATGCTTTATTACCAAGGTTCTGTAGAAAAAGACAATCGCCTGATGGTCTTCATCTTAAATGCTAGAAGTAATACTGCCTAGGAATTCGTCACTTGTTTGGCAGTAGCCCCACCCCCCTCTGAAGTGGGATTCAATTAGTTATCTATTTGCTCTTCTACTTAATTGTACTCCCTTATCTTCCTCTGTTGCTCTTGATATTGCCCAATTTCCCATCTGCCCCTGTTTCATTATCATGCATTTTGGCCTTTAAGTAAAGCTGAAACCCTGAAGTAGCTGCCCAATTAAAAAATTTTTTTTCTCTACACCGGCCTTTCATTTACCCAGGTTGCCTTCTCTTTCCATTTACCTTTCCCACTATGGTTTGTGTTCATTCTACTCTAAACTATACATGGAATCCTGCTGAATTTCATGACTCAATGACTTCCAGATGAATTACATGCTGCCTAGGCCATTATTAAAAGAACTTCAAGATCTTGACCAGCCTAGCACCTCCTTTCCTTTCCAAGGGTTCCAAGTCTTAACAAAAATGGCATCACTACCCCTGATACTTAAGCCAGTACTTAGAAAGTCATTCTTGAGTCATCCCTGGGCTTCATCCCAGGCCCTCAATCTCAGACATCCAATCTATTAACAATTCATTGTGCATTAATGCATTTCTTTCCATAGCCTAAGTCACAATTCTAGATTCTTTCTGGGTTTTTCTTATTGTATTCTTGCTTCTTCCCCAATCCATCTTCACACAGCAGCTACAATAGTCTTTCTGAAATGTAAATTGTGGCACATGATTCTCCTGCTAAAAGCAATTCAGTTCTTCTCTATTTCCATTGGGATAAATTTCATAGTTAACCAATAACACTTTGTACATTCCCCTAGCTTGTCTAACATCCTCCTCCCACTTCATTACTACACTTCAAACAGATAGGTCTTATTTCAGTTTTCCATTGACACCAAGATATTTCTCACCAGGGTCTTTTGCATAAGCTTTCCATCAGCTGCAAATATTTTTTCCCCTTTTTACCTAGATAAATCATGGCCATCCTTTCTATCTTAGATTAAATTTTCCAGAATTTTTATCTGACTTCAACGAAAGATTAGTTGGCTATTGTTATTGTCTTTTAAGGAAATTATTATACAACATACCATGCTTAAGATTTGGGAGATTTATTATGGTTAAGAGATCAAAACAGTCCAAAGCAATCTACTGATTTAATGCAATCCCAGTCAATATTCTTTTATTTTTCAGAAAAGAAAAAGGTGAACTTCAAATTCATATGGAATTGCAAAAAGTCCCAAATTACCAAAAACATTCTAAAAGAAGAACAAAGTTGGATGACTTGCAATTTTAATTTCAAAATTTATTACAAAGCTACAGTTATCACAAGAGTCTGGAACTGATAGAATGATAGAAACATAGACCAATGTAAAAGGATTGATAGTTCAGATAAAAACTCCTGCATCTGTAACCAATTGATTTTAGACAAAGATGCCAACACCATCCAATTGCACAAATTTCTAAAGAAAAAGATAACTATTTACATAGATATGAATTTTATAACCATGAATAACCTCTACCCAGGGCCTTTAGAACTGGTCTGCACACCATCTGTGGGTCCCTGGCTATGTAATATCTGGATAATACTAAGGTAAGTCCTCTCTGAGGTGACCCTCCTCCAAGAATTTGCCCTCCAGGCAAAAGCAGCTAGAAGCAATAAAAGTAAAAAAAAAAAAAAATTAAAGGCAAAACAAAAATAAACAGAAAATATCAAGATTCCCAGAGAAGGAATATAAGAAGGAACATTTCTCTTGGGGGTGAAACAATTGAGTAAGCAGAGAAATCATAAAACTTATACTATATAGTGAGGGCAAGAATGAGATGAAGAAAAGCTCCATAAATCTGATCAGTTAAACATGGGAAATTCTAAAGATCTAGAAAAGGGGTTCTTAACTTTTTTGTTCCACAGACCCCTTTGCCAGTCAAGTGAAAACCACAGACCCCTTACTAAGTCCATACTATAATGTGTATTAGTATGATATATTTATCATAAATATATCCACCACCACCAACATGTCCCCACAAGAGTAATGTTTCTTTGAGTTTCAATTCAAGCTCATGGATGCCATGTTAAGAACCTGTTGTCTAGAATAAGTTGAAACAAGTGTCAAAGAAGAACCTTAATTCAAAGTCAATCAATAATAAAACCAAGGCACGAGAGAGAAACTGAGTGTTACAGTAAACTCATAAGATAATCAGATGCTTAGATCAGCAAAGAATCACAAGTCATACAGAAAGATATGTCCTAGTCAAAGGAACAAATTAAAAAGTCAGAGGAGACACAGAATTTCAAACAACTAATCGAAGATGTTCAAACAAACTTCTTAATTCAACCCAAGGAAATGAATTAAAATATGGCTGTGGCAATTTAAGATTATTTTATGGATCCCAAAAAGAGAATGATTATGCTTGTAAACTAATCTATTCTGCTGGCTGTGATGCCCTCTGATTGTATTAAATTCAATTGAAGGGCTTTGATTAGATTATCTGTTAAGATTGCTGTAGGGCTTTTACTAGATCAAGCCCTCAGGTCGAGTCCCCAACCCTTTGCTGGATCTGATATAAACAGAAACTCACTCAGACAGACACAAAAGAGAAAGTTCTGTCTTTTTTGATCCTGTGATGTGACAGAAAGGAGAAGACTCAAACATCTTAGGCCCCAGGAAGAGAGGGGCTATTTGCCTGATAGCTTATAGCTGACCTAGGGAAAAAAGTGGAACAGCCAAGACTGATATAGGAAGCCCTAAGAGACAAGCCCTATGCCAGCTTGCAGCTGAAATCAGGAAGAAAGCTAACAGTTGAGCATAAGAGAGGGAGCCTTGAGGGGAAGGAAAAACCTGGGCAGAGATCAGCTGCTATCTTTTTTCCTGGCATGTGGCAACATGCCAGGATCAACATTAGCTAACTTTGGTGAGAAATCATCTCTGATGGTGCCTCATTTGGATGCTTCATAGCTTTGAGACTGTAAGCTTTTACCCCCAAATAAACCACCTATATAAAAGGCAACAGAATTATGGTACTTTGTATTAGCAGCCCTTTGGCAATTGAAAACAATGGCTAAAGAGCTAAAGGATATTAAGAAAACATTGGGTGTGCATAAAAAAGAGCTTGAATGTATGAAAAGAAATATAACAGAAGTTATGGGAATGAAGAGCACAACATAAGAGATTAAAAATACAAGAGGCATACGAGAGCATATTTGAACAGGCAGAAGAAAGAATCAATGAACTAGAAGATAGGAAATTCAAAATCTTACAGGCAGAAAAACAGATAGAAAAAAGAATGGAAAAAAATGAGCCGGGTCTTGGAAATTGAATGACATCTTGAAGCACACAAATGTTCACATCATGGGTGTCCTGGAGGGAGAAGAGACGGTAAAAGAGGAAGAAAGAATATGTAAGGAAATACTGATAAAAAATTTCCCAACTCATATGAAAGCCATAAATATACATGTCCAAGAAGATAAACATACTGTAAATAAAATAAATCCTAAAAGAGCTACCCAAGAC
>JAQZBX010100351.1:0-11369 GCA_029593785.1 Cabassous unicinctus | reverse complement strand
AAAATTTTTCTCTTAATTTTATAGAGTTCAAAAGTTACTAAATTATAATAGCACTAATTTTATCAATTTTGTTTTCCAGACCCAATTAGAATTAGCATGGAAACATAACAGAGAACATTAATGTTGCTAAGATTTTCTCATTTTCCAGTAGTTTAATTCTATCAGTCCACAGCCACATCATTGCTGCTCCCTCCATTACCTGGGAGCATGAGAAAAGAGGCATTCTGATAATGTAATTGTATGCGAATCCTGCTGACTATGCCAAAATGTTCTGCTAAGGAAGAGGCAGAAACTCTAAATGCTATGTAAAGGCAGATTTATTCAGTCTAATGATTTTCAGGTTACATTAAATGATTATAATAATTGAACAATCACAAAAAAGAAGAGTAATTAATTAAAGACATAGGAAAGAATGAAAATATATAAAACCACTAACCAAATCTGGGGAAAACTGAACATCTAAACTCCCATGTGGCCGGGGACCCCTTTGTTGCAGATCAGATTCCCAACTGAAAAAACGGTCCCAGGCAGGGCATCCCCTCTTTTGTGAGGCTCTAACTGTCAGCTTGGGGACCAGCCCTTTTAAGGGATTCTGAACCCCAGAACTCCATGGGTCTTGCAACTTGTGAGGAATGATCTCATTAAAGTATCTGAATCCATCCAGCAGAGAGTGGCCAGCTCTCCACAGGAGAGACTCAGTGTCTCCAGGGGACTTTGTTCTATTCTATTAATGGTACACTGAACAGGAACATAAAAGGTTTTAGTTTTCAGTTTTACATGGGATACAAACAGGATGTGTAAATATCACATCTGGTATTTAGTTCTTCTTAAACATTTGTCTTTCGTGGTAATAGATGATGGGGTTGCCTGCATAACAGCATTATAACATTCCAAAGGACAAGTTAAACTTTCACAATTCTAGGCTAAAACAGCAGACACTATTGATTAGAAAGCTTATGAATTCACAATTCTTAATAATACTTTTCTTGCAGTACATCACTAATTTATTCCTGTGCATAAAAATTTCCCAGGGAATGACATTTGTATGTCCAAAGAAACTACATTCTAATAAATGAAATAAATATTACTTTAACAAATATATAAATTATCACTCATATTTTGAATTTTGTTAGAGCTACTTAAAAATTGATTTTGTTTCCCTGATTTCCAAAGTTTAAGACTAAACTCTCAGGCAAGTTGATATAATTAAAATGACAAATATTATATCACTTACAGTTTTGATTGTCAATCATATTTTCTGTTGAAACTTACCAAATCTTGTGACTTCTAAATTAGAAATTATGGTTGCGATGAAGATTTTCATATGAATATCTGGTCACTTGTGCTCGTGATTACAAAACCACATGCATGACAACTCTGGAATGCATAGAGTTCTCAGAAATATCCATCTTCAACCAATTATGCAGACTTGTTGGTTGTGACTAGTGAAACTCTGTTAAAAATAAGAAAAAACTATGTTTGTATATATATATATGAGGGTTGTAAAATGTCAGTATTTCTCTCTAGTTTTATGATAATTGCTTTTCTGACCTCTCAGGGCAGGGAATGATCTAACAACATCTAGCTTCACATTTGCTTTATATGATAAAAGTCCAATTACGTAAAAGAGAGTCCTTGGTAACCCACGGACAACAAAGTCACTAATGATTCTTCTGTGTAATGAAATTTGGAAAAATATAGCATGCTAACAAGGTGTTGGAGACATATCTTTAGAGACAGAATTTTGAACATCAGCAATATGATTTGTATAATTGGATAAATAATCTGTCAAATGCTCTTTAACTTCTAAAACTATTTCAAATTAGTTTACATGTAGTTCTAAATCATCATCTGCAGCAATTAATTTATTTCATCATTAATGCTCTATCAGATTTTAGTTAATTTTCTATTTGTTATAAATCCCTGCTTTTATTTTCCACTAGTGTTAAAAATTGCTCTTCAATATATCCTCATCTTTAACTGATGCCTAAAACATATTAGATTTTACCTGTATTTTTCACAAACCAAAAAATATTTGAGAAAGGCATTCTGATTCATGCTCATTGGAAAAATTTCCAGAATGTATTTTCTGGGTCAAATGACATTTTTTTTTTTTTATGAAAACATAATAAAGTTATAGAAATATTTCTTTAATATTATTGATTGAAGCATCCCTGACTACTATATTGTTATTGAATAGGTAAATTTTTCAGTTTTTTGTTTTACATTGACAGTTTTCACGAAGGTTACAAAACACAAGTGCAAATCTCAGTGAATTTTACTTGTGTATATTCTGGGCACCCTGACTATTTAATTCAGAAAATCTGCCCCCTGAAGTAGGGGTCATACAGCCTTAGAATAAAATAAATATTTTAAATCCATCTATAAAAGTTTCCCAGAGGTCTCTGAAATATCAAGTAGATACAAAAGTAAATTACCTGTCTTTCTGAAAAAGAAAAACTATCTTTAAAGTAAATATGCATCCACTATTGTCAGCATATCATCAAAAATTTCTTGATATGCAAGGATGCAAGATAATGAAACCTGTAGTAAGCGGGAAACAGTCAGTAATAAACAATCATGACATGACACAGATTTGGAATCAGTAGACATATATACTAGAAAGTTATAACAAGTATATTCAAAAACATAGATAATGATGTATCATAAAATGTGAAATTTTGGAAAAAAACAGAATTCAGAAATAAATGAATGCCTATAGTGGGACACCACATACATGAAGTGAAAGAAAAGATGAAAATAACATCTAATGACACTTTGAATTCAGATTTCTGGCCTGTAGAACTGTAAGAGAATACATTTCTGTTGTTTTAAACCACCAAGTTTGTAGTAATTTGTTATACATGATAACAAATTATACATTTTAACAAATTACTACATTTTATATGATGTACTAGTGAAATTAATAAATCATCCATGGATAATATCCATGGATAAAGTTGCACTTTATTGTAACTGGTTGTGATTGGGAAAGTAAAGGGACTATGCCGTTTCATTTCTATGTGTGTCAGACGAAGTGTTACACAGATTTCCTGAGGCCAATGTCTGTGAACTCTGTACAATGATATCAAGAAAAAGGTTATTCCACAAACAAAATGGAATCCTATGTTACTGAACAATAGTGTCTAGCCATGATCCCATTCACTGAGTTTGAGAGGTAAGTAGAAAAATATCATTTTGTTTGGGGAGTAGAGTAGAGAATAATATTGTAACTTTAAGTGACATATTCTGTGCTACTATTCCATAGCCATGTGTTACAACAAACACATTTTAAGTTTATTGCTTGAATTAAAATGAAAACCATTTATTCAGAAAATGATAGCCAGGACCAGAAAATATTCGTCAGGTTGATTTGAATCTCCTTATTGATGTTTTAACTATGTAAATTGATTTTGCAGGAAAAAAAATCTGTAGATAAAGAAGAGATTCACTTAAATGCCTATAAAAAGGATGAAGGAAGGAAAGCAATTGAGCTGCTAAGGGAATATCAAAAATATCACAAAGGGAAATGGTCATGATTAGCATTCCTTTCAGAGGTAATTCCCAATCCTCTGTGGATAATAATTAAATCCTATTGATATTGGAGTGCTAGTATGCTTATTTTTGTAGGAAGTATCATAGAAGTTGATGTAAAACAAACAGTTCAAGCTACCTATGAAATGACCTAAATAGCTCTTTCAAGGACATGGTATATGGATTAAATTTGCCCCCAGAGTGTCATGTTCGAGTCTTAAGTACTCGTCTTATGATTCTGAACTTATTGTAAATAGGATTTTTAAAAGATATTATTAGTTAATATGAGACCAAACAGGATTAGATTGTTTCCTTAATCCAGTATGATTGATGCCTTAGAAGGAGAGGAAACGGCATAGTGCCTTTACCTTCCCAACCAGTTACAATAAAGTACAATTTATCGATGGATATTATCCATAGATGAAGTATTATTTTCACAAATACATCATATAAAATGTAGTAATTTGTTATAATGTATAATTTGTTATAGTGTATAACAAATTACTACAAACTTGGTGGTTTTAAACAACAGAGATTTATTCTCTTACAGTTCTACAGGCCAGAAATCTGAAATCAAAGTGTCATTAGGGTTGGTTTCTTTGGTGATTCTGAAGCTGAATCCTTTCAATACCTCTTTGCTGTCAAAGGCAAAGGACAAGGAGAGAGATCTATTGATCTATTTTTGAAGTACGTTGATTCTTTCTTCTGCCATCATAAATTTTCTATAAATTGCTTATTTTAGTTATTATCCATGTTTGAGATAGAAATTTCATTTGGTTACTTTTTATGGATGTTTTCCATTTTTTTGTGTTATTTTCCAAAAGTTCACATTTTATGACAACATCATAATCTGTTTTTTTTATATATATTTGTTATAACTCTTTAGTGTATTTGTTTACTGATTCCAAATCTGTGTCATGTCATGATTTTTTACTATTGACTGTTTTCCACTGACTAAAGATTGCATTATCTTGCATCCTTGCATATCAAGAAGTTTTTGGTGATATGATGACAATAGTGGATGCATATTTAGTTTAGAGATAGTTTTTCTCTTCCAGGAAGACAGATAATTTACTTTTGTATTTGCTTGATATTTCAGAGACTTGTGTGACGTTCTTATAGATGGATTTAAAATATTTATTTTATTCTAGGGCTATATTAACCCTACTTCTATGGGGTAGATTTTCTCAATTAAATAATCAGGGTGTCCAGAATTTTCTCTCTACTCTCATCTCTTTCACAACCTTAAGCAACCTTGTTTTATTTTCTTTTTAATGATGAGCAAGGAGATTCCAAAATTGAGATAGAAAGCAAATTTAGCCCTAACACTATTCTGGAATTCTCTAAACCTTTAGCATGATAAAATAGACATGTTGCCTATAAACCTGTCATTGAGGCCATGATAATGCTTTAGTGGATTCTGTATAGGGCATAATTTAAGAGTGCTAAAATACATTACATTTTTGTTATTTGCAGTTGAATATTATTAGCTGGTGGTATAATTACCAATATTTGAGGTTATAATGGATACTGAAAACATTAATTTGGAGAACGTAATGCCTATTTTCAAGAATTTTAGATTGTTATAAATCAAAGAAAGTTATAGGTTAGTTCATTGCAATATTGAGGGCATTATAATGTGAACCAACAATATCATATAAATGATATCTTGGACAACTAAGCTCAATAAATATATTTGCAATAATTGTTTGTTAATGATTTCCATCAGCATGATAGTTAATAAGGGTTTGAAGGAAATTGACTACAGTGTTCAATCTGGAATCATTTAGGGAATAATAAAAGTCACCTACTTTTCCATAGTCCATGTTTGAATAATATGCCTACAAAATTTGTTAGAATATCAACGTGTGTGCTGGGAATCCATTTGCAGCACAAGAGGTCTTTGGCTATTTAAATCCTTTCTATGATCAGGCTATTATTAGGACAATGACAATTTGTGTACCATAAAGCATTGCTCCTCTCTAATTCTTTAAAGAATTTCTCAGGGATGATTGCATGGCCCTAAAAAGTCACTTGGTTACTGTGTGGAAGGTGGTGCAGTGGGGTTCACTTGTGGGTTAGTACATTAATATATTCATATTTACAAATATAGCTACATTTTATCTGGACATGTTTGTACATCTGTTTTGGAAGAAATGCTTCTTTCTCCAGATGTCTTAATTTCCAATTACTGACGTAAACAATTACCACAAACCTAGTTGCTGGAAATGGAGAAATTTTATTATTTCAAGTATGCAATTCAGAAGTCTGAAATCAAGAGATTGGCAGGACTGCATTCCTTCTGGAATCTCCAAGAAATAATCTCCGCCCTTGCCTTTTTTGTTTCTAGAGACTGCCTGCATTCCTTGTCTCATGGTCTCTTCCTTGCATCACTCCAACCTCTTGCTCCATTATTATATTTATACTCTGATTTGACTCTACTTCCACACCTTTTAAGAATCCTTTTTATTATATTGGGCCCATGTGGATAATCCAGATTAATCTCTTAATTTTAAGATCCACAACGTCATCACATCTGCCAAATCCATTTAATCATTTAAACTACCATATTCACAGGAATTAGTTTAAGAGATTTGGGGGCCATTATGAAACCTATTTCTGGTGAGTTGCATTGTTCCAGGGAGACATAATCATAGAGAGGCATATTGTGCTATAGGTTCCAATGGTTAGAGTTTATTCTAGCAGAAGTCCTAGTTGAGCTGGTTGGAACAACTTACACAGTTTGGGACAATTATTGCTCTATCTCTAGTGCCTCTGCTTGATTACTTTAATTTTTTCAATGGAGAGACTCAATGTCAGTCCTCCATTGTACCACATATTAGAATTACAAAAATGTATGTTTATTCAATGTAATGATATAAAAATTAAGGTGGTTGTTTAAATAAAACATGAGTTTTTAGAACTCTAGACAAGATTTGATCAGTGTCTCCAGAGTAAGATTTAATTGTCTGCCATTGGGAGGGATAGGGATAGGACATATCAGAGACATCACACCAAGATTATACTTGGGAAGAGGCCTCTATCATTTTCTGTTTCCAGTTGGCATAATTTCCCTTGTTCATAATATGTTAGATTGTTTCAGCTCTTTTTTTTCAGCATTTCTTCAAGAAAGCATTTCTTCAATTAGATCAGGGCCCACCTCAGGTCATTACAAATACCAACAAAGAGTTTTTGTCAGTCTGGGAATATGGACAAGAACGGTGTCAGTCAATAATATGTGGCAAATTGGGAAAAATCATTAAATTAAAACCCTCAGTGTGTGAATATGAAAAGTTAGGATGAACCAGTGCTCTCAGAACCTAGATCATACAAATGGAAGGAAGCTATTTCAAAATATCAACCTTTAGTATACAATAGGGAGAGCAAATATATAAGACCTGATTGAAGAAATGACAGTGGCTAAGGATAACACTATTTTTTTCTATGGATCTTTGCACCTGCTGAAATTAATTGATCACAGACAGTGGCTTTTAAATCCTTTTTTCCTGGTTTCTTTGGGTCTTTCTTGGGAAAGTGTATAATCAGAATTGATGCTCATTTTTTCTTTTCTGTATACCAATATATAGATACAAACTGCTCCTCTCTCAGGAGTGGGTACATATGCTTTTGACCTCACTTTTTGAACAAACCTTTTTCATCTCATTGCTGTATGTTATAGGACAAGCTTTCATTTTGTAAATGTAGTAATAAAGACAAACTGTATTGTAGGAAAATAAATATCTTTCCTTTCTTCCCTGTTCATACGAAGGCTTATATTAAAATGGTATACTATAAGAAGAAATGAAGTTGTGAAACATACAACAACATGTAGGAACCTGGAGGACATTATGTTGAGTGAAGCGAGCCAGACACAAAAGGAAAAATACTGTATGATTGCCCTATGATGAACTAAATATATTATGTGAAATATAAATATATTATGTGAAATATGAATATGGGTAGAATTGCATATAAAAGCACATTTTTCTTTGAAAATGAACAATTGTAAGTTAATAGTACAAAATGTTAATATCAGACAAAGAAAAATTATACAAAGTGAAGGACACCAGACACAGAGCACTACATATTTTATGATTCCATTTATATAAAATGTAAATATAACTCAATTTATAAACATGAAAGGATATTAGTTGTTATGTAGGTCTGAGGAAGGAATGCTAAGGGAGATGGAGTCTTTTTGGAGTAATGAAATTGTTCTAAAATTTCTGAGATGATGACTGTACTACATTGCACTTAGACTAAAAGCCACTGATTATACACTTTGAATAGAATAGCCAGAAACAGCAGCTATGTACAGTGGGGGAAGCATAGAGAGATTGAGAGATGCGGAATTTCTTTGTTTGTTTTTCTGTTTTTTGTTTACTATTAATATTATTGTATTAATGAAAATGCTTTAATAATGATTGAAGTGATGATGCACAATTGTGTAATTATAGCAAATACCATTGATTGTACACTTTGGATGAATAGTATGTATCATTAATATGTATCAATAAAATTGATTTCTTTTAAAAAATGGTATACTATATTTTTGGTTACTTTGTCTCTTAGAAATCATTTAATTTTTCAGTTTAATGATTTGAACTACAACTATATTCAGTATATGTAGTCTTTCCAAAGGTGTTCCATAAGCATATCTTGAAGCTTAAATATGTGTCACTGGAGTGTCACAGACTGTAAAATCCCAGGACATAGAGTCTGATAAAAATGAAATTGCATCCTGATTTTACGTTCTACTAGCATTATTTAACTCCTCTGAACTTCAATTTAGCTATTTGTGAAGTAAAACCAGGAACTAAGGTGGCACAGGAGGTTAAACGCCTCTCTCCCACATTGGAGATTCCGAGGATTGTATACCAGTGAAGACAGGAGGAGAAGGATGAGAAGAAGGGGCAGGAAACAGAACAGAGAGCTGCCCAGTGAATGGACACAGAAACAGCAAAAACCGGGGAGGGGGGTTGTAAAAATGTATAAAAGTAAATAAATCCTTTAAAAAAATGTATAGAGGAGGAAGATACAGACTGTAGTTAGTGGTGACACTTTGACGATGCTCTTTCATGAT
This sequence comes from Cabassous unicinctus, assembly GCA_029593785.1. NCBI lineage: Eukaryota > Metazoa > Chordata > Mammalia > Cingulata > Chlamyphoridae > Cabassous > Cabassous unicinctus. The sequence continues at coordinate 2,752 of JAQZBX010100351.1, read as the reverse complement.
TTGTTAACAAATGTTTCACAACAATGCAGGATGTTTGTGGGGGAGGGGTGATGTGTGGGAGCCCTGTATAATATTATGCATGTTTGTTTTGTAAGTTCATGATGTTTATTGACCACTTATAGTTCAAGTATGCTCATGTATGAATGATATACTTCAATAAATTGTTTTAAAAAAGAGATTAAACTTCTTTATAAATTAAGACAGATGAGAAATAATAAGTCTCTAGTGATTTCTTAAGTGACAGCCTCTTTTTTCATTGCCGTTGTAATGCTATGAGGAACAATTTTAAAAATTTTATTGCTTCTTGATTGAAAGCTCCTCTTAAATATCAAAACCACTGTCCCAAAAATATTATTCTTCCCTGGTTTTTTGTTAAAGTGAAAAATAAAAGTAACATGAAAAAGTGCCAGGAATCCAAACGGTTCTCAAAACCTGTAATTGGATTGGGCAATATACACAACTGCTCAATTCAGAAACTATATTAAGATGAATTCATTGATTTTGTTTATTTTGTTTTTGTTTTATGAAGGCTTAATTAGATATGAAGTCATTTTTGTTTCCTGAAAATGTGTTATATTCTCTTAATGAGAAACATAATTATGATAAATCTTCCTTGCAAGGAAAGAAAATATTACAAAGATAAAGATATAACTTAGGAACTAAAGATTTTCATGGAAATTTGATTCCTCTACATTAGTAAATCTCACTACCTCTTTGAGAACAATGCAATTTTCTTGATTGAGTCATTGAAAGCTTGTTTGACCTGCTTGTTCCTCAGGGTGTAAATGAAGGGGTTCAGCATGAGAGCAATGGAAGTCGTGAGCACTGTTACACCCTTATTAACAGCCACTGAATCTTTTGATGAAGGTTTGACATAGATGAAGATACAGCTGCCATAGGTAATGGAGACCACAACCACGTGGGAAGAACAGGTAGAAAATGCCTTTTTCTTTTGCTGGGCAGATGGGAATCATAGAATGGTCTTAACAATATATATATAGGATAGAAGCACGCATACAAGGGTCATGATAAAAGTCAACAGAGCACAGATGATGACCATTTGCTCTATGAGCCATGTATCTGAGCATGAAATCTTTAGGAGGGTGTATACATCACAGCCAAAATGGTCAATGACATTAGAGTCACAGAATTCCAGATTTAGGATCACGCTGAATGGTGGGAATAGAATCAACAAACCAGCTGTCCAGCAACAAAGGACAAGTCTTCGACAGACTTTGTTGTTCATGATAGTCACATAATGTAAGGGTTTGCAGATGGCTACATAGCGGTCATAGGACATGGTGGCCAGGAGAAAAAATTCTGTAACAGCTAAGAGGTCTATAAAAAAAATTGGGATGAAACAATCTTCGTATGTGATTTTCTTGTCACCTGTTGATATGTTGTAGAAGTATCTGGGTATACAAGCAGATGTAAATGAGATTTCTAAGAAGGAGAAATTTTGTAGGAAAAAATACATGGCTGTTTTAAGGTTTGAATCCAAGAAGGTGAAGAAGATGATTGTCAGGTTCCAAGATAAACTCAATACGTAGGTGAGAAATAGAAAGATGAAAAAAAACCTTCAGTTGTGGGTTGTCAGTCAGTCCAAGCAAGATAAAAGTTGTTATTGTGTCATTATTTATCATTGGATCCTGACTTCTCTTCAATCTGCATTTATACTTCAGAGATATTTGATAACAGGAGAGAGGAGTTAACATCACTTTCTAACAATTAATGGCTTAAGAAACTCAGCCAACCATCCAGATGCATGCAAGTTTCATTTAACTTGATTCTAAGCCGTATCTACACTTGAAGCAGAGTTTTCACAGCTGTGTGTTTTGGAAATTTCATGGAAATTTTTTTAAAACTCTGATTATTTTACCATCTCACATTTCAGGAATTCTTCCTTGATAACACTTTTCCCCAGTTTATATTTTACTTATCTGCACATTGGATGAGGAATTAAATAGAATATAGAAAGTGACCCTCTCATAATGACTAATAATTATAAGTTAACTCTTTCATTTACCTGTCACATAATGACTTTCCTTTTTTCTTTCACCTTTTATTCTTCACCTAATTATAATCTCGCTTGTTTGACCATGATAATGAAACAGATTGTGCCAAAGCTTGTCAATTTTTACTTCAACATATTAGAAAATGTCTATGTGGGTTTTGTACTTTTGATCACACACTGTCACAAACCTTATCTCAACACCACACACAATTTCCTCTCAACTTTTATATTTCTCATTACTAAGTGCTAATTTCCTTGCTGGTTTCTATTATGTTTAGCTTTCACATTTGCTTTAGGAGATCTTTTTAACTCAATAAATACACTCTCATAAATACTTTTTTGAACTCCTAAATGCTTAATCTCCAAAAATTAGGTTTTTTTTTTCAGAATTTCAGGAATATAGTCAACTATACCTAAAAAATTTTTGCAAATTTGCATCCTTTTTCTTTAAATGATTTTATAACATAATCTAACTAATAGGTTTCTCCAATTATTGAATTAATCACTCTCAATAGATTTTCTATCTGGAATAACCTTTCCTCTGATACTTTTTGTTTTATTATTTATCTATGCTCCCAAAACCCTAGTTCTACTTGGGATGCAAATATTTGGTCATTGCTTTTTAAAATTTTAAACATATACTCTTCTGGGGACATGATGAACCTCTGATGTATGGGTTGGGAGATTTTCAACAGGAAGCAATTCTTACTCTTCTGTTAGGGCTAATGGAATAACCCT
>JAQZBX010100350.1:0-11374 GCA_029593785.1 Cabassous unicinctus | reverse complement strand
AAAAGAGAAAATAGATAAATGGGACCTCCTCAAAATTAAACACTTTTGCACCTCATAGGACTTTGTCAGAAGGGTGAAAAGGCAGCCGACTCAATGGGAGAAAATATTTGGCAATCACATATCCAATAAGGGTTTAATATCCATGATATATAAAGAGATGCTACAACTCAACAATAAAAAGACAAGTGACCTGATTGAAAAACAGGCAAAAGACTTGAAAAGACAATTGTCCAAAGAAGAAATACAAATGGCAAAGAAATACATGAAAAATGTGACTAATCACTAGTGATTAGGAAATTCAAATCAAAGCTACAATGAGATATCATTTCACATCTATTAGAAAGGCCTCTATTAAAAAGTCAGAAAACTGTAAATGTTGGAGAGGATATGGAGAGATAGGAATGCTTATTCACTATTAGTGGGAATGTAGAATGGTACAGCTACTGTGGAGGACTGTTTGACGGTTCCTAAGGAAGTTGAATATAGACTTGCCATGTGACCTGGCAATACCATTGCTAGGTATATACCCAGAAGAACTGAGAGCAGTGACATGAACAGACATCTGAACACTCATGTTCAAAGCAGCATTATTCACTGATGCCAAAAATTGGAAACAGGTTAGGTGTCCATCAACTGATGAATGGATAAACAAATTGTGGTATATACAGATGATGGAATATCATGCAGTGGTAAGAAGAAATGAAGTCGTGAAGCATATGACAACAAGGATGGACCTGGAGGATGTTATGTTGAGTGAAGCAAGCCAGACACAAAAGGACAAATACTGTATGACTGCACTATTATGAACTAAATATATTGTATAAACTCATGGAGTTAATAATTCGAATATAGGTCACCAGAAAATAGAAAGAAGGTAGAGAATGGAAAGCTGAGGGTTAAACTGTGCAGAATTGGTATTTTTAAAAAGTTGTTTGTAAATCTTTGGAAATGAATAGAAATGGTGAAAGCACATCATGGTGTTTGTAACTAGCAGGACTATTATATGGGTATGACTGTGATTGAAAGGGAAAGTCTAAGGTCATGTATATTACTAGAAGGAAAGCTAAAAACTATAACATGGGCCTGTATAAGATAATAAAACCTCATGTAAAACACGGATATAGGTGATATTGCATATGGGATGGTTTTTACAAAATATAAACACAAATATACTAGAGAGAAGGAAAAAGAATAGCAGCTATGTACAGCAGGTGGAGCATAGAGATTGAGAAGTGATGTGTTTTGTTTTTTTGTTTTTTGTTTATTATTATTATTGGAATAATGAAAATGCTCTAAGAATGATTGAAGTGATGAATGCACAAATATGTGATTATACCAAATGCCATTGATTGTACACTTTGGATGGATTTACACTTTATTAATATGTATCCATAAAATTGATTTGTTAAAAAAAATCAATTGGCCACAGACATGTGCATCTATTTCTGGACTTTCAATTCTGTTCCATTGATCTATTTGTCTATCTTTGTGCCATTATCACACTGCTTTGATTACTATTGCTTTGTAATACAATTTGAAATCAAGAAGTTTGAGACCTCCAATCCTGTCCTTTTTCATAATTGTTTTGGCCATTCCAGGCCTCTCACAGTTCCATATAAATTTTTTTTTTGGAGTACCAGGGCTGTGGATTAAACCTGGGACCTCATATGTAGGAATTGGGTGCTCAGCTCAACCACTGAGCCACATAGGCAAACCTGAGTTGGTTTTTTCATTTGTTTTGCTTGTTGTTTGTTTTTTTTGTTTTGTTTTTAGGAGGTACTGGGAACCCAATCTGGGACCTCCCATGTGGGAAGTAGGTGCTCAACCACTTAAGCCACATCTGCTGCCTCCATATAAATATAAGGATAAGCTTTTCCATTTCTGAAAAAAAAAAAAAGTCTACTGGAATTTTAGTAGGGATCACATTGAATTTATATACTGCTTTTGGTAATATTGACATGTTAACAATGTTAACTCTTTCAATTCATGAACATGGGATGTCTTGCCATTTATTTAGGTCTTCTTTTATTTCTTTCATCAGTGTTTTGTAGTTTTCAGTACACGTCTTTTTGTATCCTTAGTTAAATTTATTCCTAGATATTTTATTCTTTTAGATACTATTATAAATTGAATTGCTTTCATAATTTCCCTTTTGTATTGTCCATTACTACTGTACAGAAATATAATTGCTTTTTGTCTGTTGACCCTGTACCCTTCCACTTTGCTGAATTCAGTTATTAACTCTAATAGTTTTCTTGTGGATTCCTTTGAGTTTTCTATACATAAGATTATGTTGTCTGTAAATAGAGATCATTTTACTTCTTCCTTTCAAATTTGGATATCTTTTATTTCTTTTTCTTGCCTAATTTCTCCGTCAAGAACTTCTAATACAAAATCAAATAGCAGTAGTGAAAACAGGCACCTTTGTCTCATTCTTGATTTAGGGAGAAAGCTTTTAAGTCTTTCACCATTGAGAATGATATTAGCTATGGGTTTTTCATAAATTGCCTTCATTACATTGAGAAAGTACCCTTCTATTCCTACTTTCCTGAGTGTTTTTATGAAGAAAAGGCTCTGGATTTTGTTGAAGGCAAAATCTATCTGTCTATCGAAATAATCATGTGGGCTTTTTTCCCTTCCTTCTACTTATGTAATGTATTACACTGATTGATTTTTATAGGTTAAACCACCCTTGCATTCCTGGGCTGAATCCCACTTGTCCATGGTGTATAATCTTTTTAATATGCTATTGGGTTCAGTTTGCTAGTATTTTGTTAAGGATCTTTTGCATCTATATTTATAAGGGAAATTGGTCTGTAATTTTCCTTTCTTGTGATGTCTTTACCAGTTTTCAGTATCAGAGTACTGTTGGCCTCATAGAATGAATTAGGAAATATTCCCTCCTCTTGAATTTTTCAAAAGAGTTTGAGAAGGACTGGTATTAATTCTTCTTTAAACGTTTGGTAGAATTCTCTAGCGAAGCCATCTGTTCCTTCTCTTTGGGGTAAGGTTTTTGAATATTGATTCTATCTCTGCACTTTTTACAGGTTTGTTGATGTTTTCTATCTCTTCTTGAATCAATTTGGTTAATTGATATATTTGTAGGAATTTTTCCATTTCTTCTAGATTATATAGTTTGTTGGTATACAATTGTTCATAATAATCTCTTATAATTTGTTTATTTCTGTAAAGTCAGTAGTGATATCACCATTTTCCTTTCTAATTTTAGTTATTTGTTGAGCTTTTCTCTTTTTTTATTTGTCAGCCTGGCTCAAGGTTAGTCAATTATTGATTTTTTCAAAGGACCAATTTTTTGTTTTGTTTATTCTCTCAGTTGTTTTTCTATTCTCTATTTTATTTGTCTCTGTTCTAGTCTTATTTCCTTTCTTCTGCTAACTATAGGAGGAGATGGAATTCTAATCAAGTCTGTCCCACTCCAATTCCCAGTACTTAACCACCAGGCAGAACTCCCTTTACCATCAGTTGAGGATTTCACCTCCTGGGTGACATAACAACAATTTTCATTGCTAAAATTTAGTTCCAGATCCTCTAGTTCAGTTTGCCCTATTTTACACTTGCTAGTCTTCACATGTGGGCTCTCTGTTTTACCAAAAAGCAATGTGTGTGGGAAGTGGCTGTGGCTCAATTGGTTGGGCTCCCGTTTACCATATGGGAGGCCCCAGGTTTGATTCCCAGGGCCTCCTGGTGAAGGAAAGCTGGCCTGGTGAGCTGACGGCCTGTACGGTGTGGTGAGCTGGTGCAGCAAGATGTCGCAACAAAGGGAGACAAGCAGACACAGAAAAACGCAAAGCAAATGGACACAGCAAGCACAAGCTGCAAGGGGGAGATAAATAAATAAAAATAAATCTTTAAAAAAAAAAAGCAATGTGTGTGATTTCCTAGAATTCACCTAGTGTTAGTAAAACAAAAGCCTTGTCCATGAAGAAACCCAGTAGAGGTGTCTTTGGATCTACTTGCTTTACTGGAACCTATCAGTGGGATAAACAGTGGTGACCCTTGTCGTGCTGGCTCTGGGAAAGTGGGTACTGGTGGAACTTTTCATGCAGGCAATCATCACACAGACTGGGTAGTGCTTCACTAGCTGGGGACAAAGATCTTTAAAAAAAGAAAAGCTCTCTATGTGGTTCCACATAAATGTACTTTTTATAAAGTAAGTCTGGGATATGAATATTTGGAGTTGCAAGATGGAACAAATGAGAAAGAATGGAAGTGAATGAAGAGATTTTTGTTGCTCTTTTAAAGATTGTATTTTAATAACTACATGTCCTAGAACATTTACACTATGTGCTATTTGCAAAAACAATGAACAACTCTTTCAGCATTCATGCAATGAATTTTACATTCATTGTAGTGTTGATTCCAAGTTTTTCAGTTGCTCTTTAATTTTACAAAAGAGTAGAGATATGCTTAATTTTGAGGCTATCTGTCCTATATCTAGCACTAGCATTTTAAAGTAATGAATGATACATAATAATTTTGAGGAAAATGAAAAAAGATGGTAAAGACTCAGTAACTTTTAAAGGAGACAATTAGACATAGCCCTTCAAAAGAGCCAAGAAGGAAAAGAAACACAGAATGACTTATCTCTGTAGGGTACTTTCACATATAATGTATAAATTGATCTCACCGTGACTCCAGGAGGGAGTGCGGGGATTAGGCATGACTGGAATTATTATTATTATTGCTATTATTATTATTATTATTTCCTTCACATTACTGGAGGAAACTAGGGTTTGAAGAAGTTGAGCTATTTGGTTGCTTGGAGTCCCTCAGCTGGTGCTAATACAGAGCCGCTAATACCAGACTCGGACTCCAAAGCTAGAGCTCTTTCTCCCACCCAGGACTGCCTCTTTTTAGTAATTCCTTGCTGCTATCTAAACTGTTATTATCATCACCATGGGCTCCTGTTCCAGTCAGTATTCTCAGTTGCAGACAATAGGAACCAATTTTGCTTAATATATGCAGAACAAGAATTTGCTAGGAGAATTTAGGGAAGCAAGAATTTTAAGGAAGCAGGCTCAGAAAATGAGCAGGTGAAAGACACAACCAACTCATGCCACAGGAGAGTCTGGTGAGGCACCACTATTGTATTAGTCAGTCAAAGGGGTGCTGATGCAAAATACCAGAAATCCATTGGTTTTTAGAAAGGATATTTATTTGGGGTAGAAACTTACAGTTACCAGGCCATAAAGCATAAGTTCTTCCCTCACCAAAGTCTGTTGCCACATGTTGGAGCAAGATGGCTGCCTGCATCTTCAAGGGTTCAGGCTTCCTGGGTTCCTCTCTTCCTGGGCCTCATTTCTTTTCAAGCTCAACTGCTCTGCTTTCTCCACAAGGCCAGCTGTGTCTAATCGAGCCTTCTCTCTGCTCCTCCGTATGCTTACTTCCCAGGCTCCAGCTCAAAGCTCCCACAACAAAACTCCAACTAACTCTTCTGCTCTGCCCTGTAGTTTTCACTGTGAGTCCCCACCTACCAAGGAAGCAGAAACTCAATGTCCTACTGATGTGGCCCAATCAAAGCCTTAATGATTATTTAATCAAGTAAAAGTGAAACCTCTGAATCCAATACAATCTAATGTGCAAACAGGTCAGTTTACAAACATAATCCAATATCTACTTTTGGAATTCATAACTAATGCCAAACTGCTACAACTATCCTCACTGATGGTCCCTGGATGCCCCAGCCAGCACTACTCCCCCAGCTGGCCCTGCATGCTGTTTGCTGCCACTGGCCCTGAGTTCAGTAGACATTGGGTATGAATGTCATTGCTACTGTCCAAATGAATTATTCGTTGTCCTTCCTTCATTGTATGACTTGCTCCAAATGTAAAGTCCCAGGTGGGTGAGCCCAACTGGCTGAGCCTAGGTCACATGTCGACATGCCTTTTCAGCATCTATAATGGAAAAGGGAATATCCCAAATACGGAAATAGAGTTAGTTGCTGGGCAGCAAAAACACTTATATTCATTACACTTCCCTCAGGGTTTCTCTCTTGCTCTCAAACTTCTTTATATCTGTTTCCACTCCACCTCCTTTTTTCATGTCTGTCTTAGGTCAGGTCCCTGGAAAAACAGATTCTGAGATAGACATTTGTATGCAGTATATTTATGGAGAGAGTTCTCAGGAACAATACCTATGAAGGAGGGAGGGAAACAGGATGGGGCAGAGGGAGAATGGAATGGATGTAGTCACACCAAAGACCACAGGTGATCTCATAAGGCAATCTGGACCTGGAGATGGCCTTTCAGAGATTTCTGAGTTAAGACAAGGGAGCTGAGTCTTAGTGCACTTGCATCAACCTGTAGTTAGATGAGGCTGCCCTTGGGCAATTCAGGGAGAGGCAATTCCCAGGCAGGTACTCAGCTGGGAGCTTTCAGCAGCTCCTGGTAACTGGGAAAATGAGTCAGTACAGAAGGCAGATCTGGCTGGTACACCACAGCATCCACTGCACTATCTTAGGGAAAATATCCCTTCACTTTTCCCAAACTAATCTCTCCCATAGTAACCTTGGCACCTGCTTTTATTAATCATTGCCTCTCTCTTGCATTTCCAACCTCTACCCCACAATTTGCTCTTTATTTCCAGCCTACCACATGTTCAAATATTTCATCAGGGAGGAAATTAATAATTGTCTTATTTTTATTTTTTTTTTTTAATTTCTATTTGAATATCTGTATTAGTTTCCTAAGCTGCTCAAGCAAATACCTTGAAATGGGTCTGTTAAACAATAGGAATTTTTTCACTTTTGGTTTGAGGTATAATTTTCATACCATTAAGTTCACCTATTATCAGTGCACAATTCAATGATTTTTAGAAATTTACCAAGTTGTGCGACCAGGTGATGGTGCTGTTTTTTAATCTCCTTGTGGATTAAAAAACATTAAAATATTCCAACTAGGTTAGCAAAACCAAAACTCACGGACAATATCTGTAACAAAACTTAGTAACAAGGTATCTCTTTGAACCCCCAAATTTGAGTGAGCGTGTGCAAGCTACCAATAATTGCATGACCCTTATGATATCAGGAACTGTGCAGAAGGAAGAGGAGAGAAGATATCTTTATTTGCCAGGGCTGCTACGACAAATTCCACACAATGGGTTGGCTTAAACAACAAGAATTTATTGGCTCACAATTTCAGAGGCTAGGAGTCCAAAATCAAGTAGTCCAAAGTCAAGGTGTCAGCAAGGCCATGCTTTCTCCCCCAGGTCTGTAGTGTTCTGGTGCTGTATTTCTCCTCCTACGGCTTTTCCTGATTTCCGGCTTCTTTATAAGGCATCCAGTAATATGGGGCCCAACCCAGGCTGGGGCAACTGCATCCCCTTGGAAATGCTGATGCAGGTTTTCGGGCTGCTGGTGGTGGCCAATGGGCCAATGCCCTTTCTTGGAAGGGCTGCCCGCGTGTGCTGCCGCTAGCACAAGGCTGCTTCCCAGCCGGCGCTCTGGCACACAGTAACACTGTTGCCCCCCGAGCTGACTGCCCTGCCAAGCACGGAGCCAAAGCCAAGCAGAAGCTCCTTATTTCCCTGGAGTGGCTTATGCCCAATTGGTTCTCCCAGCTCCAGAGTCTCCCCTCATCCACTGGAAGTCCCAGGTATACCCCATATTAAAGCTGGTTAGCTAGACCTGATCTGGGCTCACTTTCCAACTGCCACGGCATGACTTCTGACACCCTTGCCATGCTGGCCAAAGCCTGCCACGGTGGAGACCACAACTGTGGTGTGTTTCTTAGGGGATGTGCAAACTGTGGCTGACCTACACCTCCCAGACAGCAGCCATTCTGGGTGCACTGCTGGGCAGCCTCTGTCCCCAGCTCGTGTCCTGGAGGTGAGCACTGGCATCAGCCACAACAGCACACTCCTCCAGCTCCCTGTTGAGGTCCTGCAGAAAGGGCTTTCTGGCTGCAGCTCCCCCAACCTGCGCCTGCTGCATCTCCGCAGCTGTGCCTGTGTGACTCCTGCTGATCTTTGTGATCTGTGCTGTCAGGAGCTGGAGCAGCTGCACCTGGACCTGTATAGCATGTTCGACTGGCTGACTCTAGCCAAGGAGGGCAGACCCCTGTTGACCCAGAAGTGGCACTGCACCCTATGGGAAGTGGACTTGAGTGGCCAGGGCTTCAGTGAGAAGGCCCTAGCTGTCTTTTCAGGTGTTCCCTGGAGCTCACGCCCGGCCCTCTGCTCCCTCAACCTCAGGGGCTCCCAGGTCACACCAAGCACCAGCAGCTCTGCTATAAGCAGCTGCCCAGGCCTGGTGCACCTCAACCTGGAGCCCTGCCGCCGCCAACCCAGGGGCCTGAAGTGAGCCTTCCAGGGCCTGGATGAAGGTCAGTGGTGCCTGGAGCAGCTGTTCACCAGCTCCCTCTTCCCCCTCTCCCCCATTCCACCTAGCTAGCTGGCTGCAGACCCCAGTCCCCAGTCCCCACAGTCAGACCCTCGCTATACCTTGCCCCAGTTTTGGATGTTTGAGCATTTTGTTACAATAAAACATTTTTAGGCACTCTGAGGTCTTTGGGGGTAGGGGGAGGTCTGGAGGTCTGGAAGACAGATCGAGGGAACCACTGGGAGGCTAGAGGGCAGAGGCTACCCTAGAGCGTGTACCTGGGGTGGGGTGGGGGTGGCCCCCACATGCTCTGAGACACTCAATGCCGGCCTCCTCTCCTGAACCTCCTGTGGGGCCCATCCTCTGGGACACTAAGTTGAGCTTTCCCTGATGGTGTGAGGCCCTGGCCCTGGGTACAGGTGGCCAAGGAGAAGCAGGAGTCCGTGTGTGGTGCTGGCTTCCTCTTCTGCTTAAGCCTGGAGGCTGGTCTTGCCAAAAAATAAAAAGAATCCATATCTTAACTGACAGTACATCTTCAAAGAGGCTTATTTACATATGGGTTCACATTCATAGGAACATGGCTCACGACTAAGAACACGTCTTCTGTTGGAGTGCACGATTCAATCTACTGCAAAAGGTAAAGGGACTTATGATACGTCTGAGAACTGGAGGACCCCTCCCCAAATCACCAAAGGAACTCACTGAAAAGGTAGTGGGCCATTCAGTGAACGACAGCAAAACTTGGAATAGGAGAGGCGACTTTGAAGGTTCTAATTTGTGGGTGAGTGCAAGGAGACTAGAAAGATTGACCGTGTTAAAGTGGTCCAGGGATGTGATCCCTATTAACTCTCAAAACTAAGAAACCAAAGCGCCTTTCCAGGACAAACACCCCTCTGAGAAGAAAATGCTGGGAGTCCAGTCCAAATTGATCAGGATAGGAACAAGAAGGCAAAGGAAGCAAAAGGTCAAACTAGAAGGTGGGGAGGGGAGCAGAGGAAAAGGAATTCTGAAAGCATGAGGTAATATTTTTAAGATTGCTTCACAAAAGCAACAGAAAACAAAACTTCAGATCTGTGAAACTAGAATATCTCTTTTAGGCCATTCTTTCCTCCTGAAATAGAGGGAAACTCATTTCACTAAAAAATAAGCAACAGAAAAGGATTGTTAAATGCCATACAAAAGAAAAGAATAAAGAACAAAATAATATCACTACAGATAATGAACAAATACCAAAAAGACATATCATGAAACAGATGAAAACTGTAACCTATTAAGAAATTAAGAAAACAGTGGAAACTATGAAAGAGCAAAATAAATCAGAATGAGAAAAACTCAAAAATAGGATGATTCAGGGGAAAAATTGGAAAGAGAAGTGAAATAATTCAAAAAAGAATTGAAAATTAAAGAAAAATCATTTCTGAAATGAATGTTAAATTAGAAGAAATACAAGAATGAATAAACCAAATGGAAAATTTCTTGAGAGAAATAGAAAATGGCAAATGAGAAAAGTTTTAAAAACCAAAAAGAAAAGAAGAAAGAGTTAAAAAAAGATTTCAGGTAAAGTGATAAATACAGAAAATAGGCAAAGAATATCCAATACCCATATAATAAGAGTTTCCAAAGAAGAAAAACCAAAGCAATGAAACAAAACATTACTAAAAACAAAAATTCAAGAAAACTTTTTGAAATAAAAAAAAAACAACCACACACTTGAAGCTAAATATTGAAGACACACTGCATATTTTGAGAGAGGGCATGTGCATGAGAGAGAGAGAATGAGACAGAGTCAGGGACAGTGACAGAGACAGAGAGATTAAGGGAACAAAAAGCTAATTGGAAGTTCTGGGTGGGGCTTATTGACTTTGGGCTTATTGACTTTTTGCTATAAAGCAATATGCCTTGGCCATTTGTTGAGAAACTTGTGATGCCAGTATCTTTAGGTCTTTTATTTTAGGCTGATCAGATTTTCCAGAATAGAGCCTTCTCTTTTCCATGCAGAGGCCTGGCAACCAGCTTTCTGGAAATTGGGTGAAGATGCTGGGTGACAACCTCAGCAGTCAGTTTGAATAATCCTCCTCTGCTTTTCATAGTACCCCCATCCTCAGCCGTGTTTGGTGTTCCCAGGTCCATCCATGTGTTTTGACCATGGAACCTAGGGCTCTAACTGGTTCTTAAACAGCTGTCAATAAGTTCTTCTTACTATAACACCTATTTAGCACTATTTCCAGAGACTCCAGATACTTTTGGAAGGCTACAAATTCCTGAGCCTTTTGAAGATTCTGTGGTGAACATCAAGTTGTTTCTGTATTGTTCCATTGTCAGTTTAGGATTCTGCTTCACTGAGGCTGTTGAACTGGTTACCACTCTTCCATCTTTTTCCTCTTCTCACTGTCTGCGGCCTTGGGACTTTATGGAAACACACATATGCACACATACACGCATTTTAAACTGGATTTTGGGGGAGAGCAAAGTAAAATTTGTATGCTCAACATACCATCACTACTGAGAAGTCTTCCACTTCATCCCTTACCCCTTTTTTATTAATATACAATGTAAATACAGAAAAATACATAAAATATACGTATATCATTAAATGAGTAATTATAAAACAAAGCTTCATGTAGACATACTGTGATTCAAGCAATGGAAGAAATTGTAACAGTGAGGTGGAGCCCGTGGCCACTGGACATTTTTGGGGCAGGGAGAGGAGGGGCAGTTGAAATACTCGGGCTTTTTTTGGACTTTGGGGGCTGTCCTGAGTGGCGAAGCAGCGACGAATGTAGGCCATTTTCCATCAGAATATACCATGCAGAACTGGGAAAAAAAAAAAAAAAAAAAGAACTATATGAGAACAGTGACCCAATTTCCCTTTCAATTTCTCTCTATGGTAATGGGAATGCTTATTCTATGACTGTCTCTCCCTTGTATAATGGAGGCTGTTAACTTATTTTTAAAATTTTGTAGTTCCACAGTCAAAGGGGAATTTTTGCCCCAGGACAGACTCTATGCATTTAACTGATTTTGATGAGATTTTGT
>JAQZBX010100349.1:0-11374 GCA_029593785.1 Cabassous unicinctus | reverse complement strand
GAAGGAAGGGGAGGGGAAGGAAGGGGAGGGGAGGGGAGGGGAGAGGGAAAAGAAGGGAGAGAGGTAGGGAGGGAAGGACTCAGTAACCAACATGAAGAGGCTCCTACTGTCCAATGATGGGAATATTTGAGCATCAATAAGAATAACAATGGGAAGCGGGTGTGGCTCAGTGGGTAGAGCCCCCGTTTACCATATGGGAGGCCCGGGTTCACGTCCCGGGGCCTCCTTGTGAGGGCACGCCGGCCTGAGCGGTGCGGTGGGCTGATGCAGCAACCTCACGGCAGGAAGCGGGTGTGGCGCAATGGATAGAGCACCCGTTTACCATATGGGAGGCCCCGGGTTCGCTTCCCGGCGCCTCCTTGTGAGGGCAGGCCGGCTCGCGCGGCGCCGTGGGCTGATGCAGCAGGACCTCACAGCAAGGGGGAGATAAGCAGACACAGAGAAGACACGCAGCGAATGGACACAGCAGCACAAGCAGCAAGGGTGGGGGGGGATAAATAAAATAAAATAAATAAATCTTTAAAAAAAATAAAATAAAATAAAAAATAAGAACAACTATAATGTTGAAACACATCAACTATGTTAAAATCATGAATTCAAAATAATATACGCTCAAAACTTCACTGGTCATCTTTGGAATATATCAGAGAACTAACTTATTGTTTGGAATACTGGTAGGGAAAGGGAAAGAATCAAGCTTTTATCTTGCCTCCCCTTTAGGAAACGAGACTCTGCACAGCCAAACAGTTGATGAAGCAGCTCAAAGTTTCTTTTTATAGGTGTATTTCAGCTTATAAATTAGGAAGGAATGATAGAATTAGAATATTACCACTTGCGACACTTAATGAAAGAATAGATCTAGGCCTTCATCATCAACATATGCTTTCTGATGAAAATACATAACACCATCTATGAAGTATTCTTGCCCCCCAAAATCAAATTTGAATCTGATCAAATCTCTAAATATAGGGATCAGAGGAGCAGAGCAATGTTTTTATAGGAACACCATCACTAGAATTCAGGCTTTGGGAAACTCTGTGGAATAAAAGAACCAATTTCTTTAACAAATGAAATGAAAACAAAACAGGTGGAGAGGGAGCACAGAGATAAGCTCTTGTAATTTAACCAATTGTAATTTATTCAAGCAATAAAACTGTTTTTAAAAGTTACATATGGCACAAATGAAGAAATTTGAACATTGGCTAGATATATGATATTAAGAAATTATGTTGAATATTGAATTCCCATCCTGGGGAGTTCTGCTACACTAATAGGACAGCAAGAATCCCCCAAGTGCAAGGGCAATGTCTAGTGAAGGAAGACATACCATTATGCCAGGCCCTTGACATTGATGATTGTACTTATGAATGTTACTTGTAAAATTGAAACTTAGCTTAGTATTATATACTGCCTAAGAGTTACCTCTCTCTAAGCCAAACACAGTATATAAATGCACTACTTTCACCCCAATGTAGGACATGACTCCTGGGGATGAGCCTCCCTGGCATTGAGGGGTTATTACCAAACACCAACTAGCAATGCATCTGGAAAAACACTTTGACCAAAAGGGGGGAAATAGTAAAAATAAATGAGTTTTTATGGCTAAGAGATTTCAAAGTGAGTCTGGAGGTCATTCCAGAGGTTACACTTATGCACCTCTCAGCAGGATCTCATTGTCTGCCACAGTAGACAGTGCATCAAATAGCAGTGCTCCTGAGGGTTCTAGAGATATCCAGAAACTATAAGCCGGGCAGACAGCTCAGGAATTCATCACCCTGTCAGTAGGCCTTACTTTGGAATTTATGCTCCCCAGTGTAACAGAGTTAGACTCATTTATAGGTTCTCTACACATGGCTTTTCTGCCTCTTTTATTTGAACCCATGATTAGCACTATACTTTAAAAATACATGTCCCAGAGACTTAAATCTTTGGTCCGTCCACATGCTAGTTGAGCCCTGAATTTCAGCAGAGTTGCAACACCTACTCTCCAGTTCATTGGACTCACCCAGGACAAGTAACAAGGAAATGATGATGGACAACGCCCAGCCCAAGGAAAAGGGAGTGTCTGAAACTACAAGCAAGATGGTTCCATCCATCTGCCCCAAGGGATCTAAGTTCCTTCTCAATTAGAGGCAGAGTGGGCATCACCATCCCAAAATCCTCAAGATTGAGGAATGAAAAATGGACTAAAGTAGCCTTATTTTTATTCTAGCAATGGAAGAACTCTTATCATTGATGTAAAGGCAGTGGCCACCAGAGGTTCTGAGGGATGGGAAAGGGAAGAGTAGGTGTAATATGGGGGCATTTTCAGGACATTGGATTTGTCCTGCATGACATTGCAGTGACAGATATAGGCCATTGCATATTTTGTCATAAATTACAAAATTGTGCGGGACAAAATGTAAACTGTAACGTAAACCGTAGTCCATGGTTAGTAGCAAGGCTTCAATATGGGCTCATCAATTGTAACAAATGTACCACACTAACGAGGGATGTTGTTAATGTGAAGTGTGGGAGGGGGAGAGAGTGGGGCATATGGGAATCCCTTATATTTCTTATGTAACATTTATGTAATCTAAAGCTTCTTTAAAAATGAAGTTAATTATATAAAAAAGTTACATATGGCACAAATGAAGAAATTTGAACATTGACTAGATGTATGATGATATTAAGAAATTATGTTCATTTTTAGTCATGATAATGGCATTGTGTTTAAAATCAAAATCAGAGTCCTTATCCTTTAGAAATATATACTGAAATATTTTTAGATAACATAATATGATGTCTTTTGATGCTCCAAAAACGCTTAGTGGAGAAGGAAAATGGGTGGGTTAAAGGTGAGACATAATTGGTTATGACACATGCATAAGGGTTCTTTATACTAATCTATTTCTGTATATGTTTGAAATGTTCTATAATAAAACTTTTTAATAATCCAAATAAAGGAAAACCATATTCACAGGGAAAACTGTGGGAAGATACACAATAAATCACTAACAATGGTTACTCAGGAAAATAGGATTACAGACAATTTTTCCCCTTCTTTTTGCTTGTCTACATATTAATTTTATTACACTGACCATAAATTACTGCTGGAGTAAAAACTACTTGTGGAAATTTTTCAAGAACCACATCCTAAAAAAAACAGAAGTGAAAGTAAAATCTAAAATTAACTTCAAATTTTGAGTTAAACTTGTATACTAGTCTTACACGTTTGATACACGTACTTCTTGTGAGGGAACACAGGGCATGTAAGTGCTTCCAGATGCAGTGGCATCACCGTGAGTGTAGACGCAGACACACAGAGGCCCGCGCACAAATCACTGCCCTTTCTCTTGCACTGGAAAGAACTCAAGGCTTGGTGAATACTCGCAATCATTAGCACAATTTTCAACTCACCTCTTTGTTTTATGTCACATGCATGAAAAATGCTTGTGAATGACTCTTCTTCAAAGTTGCTGTTGATGCTGTACGTTACATCTGCTTTGTCATCACCAGTTCCTAGCTTCCATCCTATGGGAAGAAAAAGTCTGCAAATCCAGGTACTTTCTCGAACTGTGATTATTTGATGATTTTTGGTTTAATTTTAACAGAGAAAACCTATGTTAATAAACAGCAGCTCAGAATACTGGTTACTTAACTTGAATAGAACGATCAAAGGTGTCGAGATGTACCCTCTTGTTCCTGAGTCCTTTTACTTATAAAGGGTGGGGGAAAGGAGGTTGGAAGGAGAGGAGAATGATCACTTTTGCCCTGTAATATTTAAAGCATGCTATGATGCAGCAAATAATTGAACACTGATAGAGACATTTTAAAGAAAACCAGAAGGGAAGCAGATACTAGTGCTACAGAAAATGTATAATTTTACATGGTTTTGTTTTTCTGTGCTGATCATATATAGGACTCTCAAAATTTACCCTGCAAAATTTACACCTCTCCCTGGCCTGCCTTATTGGTTCCTGCAATGGAACCCACACAGTCTTACACACACATATTTTACTCTACACAAGGAAATGCTAAAACGGTCATTCTCACCAAATCAGCTGAGAACTGTATGAATTGTAACTTCCCTGTATCTGTGTATTTCCATCATGCCAGTCTAGTTCGGCCACAAAAAAAGTTTGTATTCAGGTCAATAGAGAAATAGCAAGTGGTTATGATTGTAAATATAATCCAGATTTATCTTTCATATTTTAACTAAAAACACAGAAGTACTCCTGTTTCACATACAAGTGTTTTTTTTTATTTTAAGAGGGAGAAAAAGAGAAAAAAAACATACTAAAAACAGAAAGGGAAAGATGGATATTTCCATCTAAGCTTTAATAATATGAATTTTTTTACTTTGGGTGTTCTAAAATTGATATGTTCATTGCTTTATTGAAAGAACAAACATTCAAGAAAGAATATTTACCTTCTCCATTCAGAGATAATTTTTTCACCTCTGAATGCTGAGGAATAAAAAATTCAGGGCTTTGATCAGAGGTAGAATCAAAGTCAGATGTTAGGGCGCTGAAATCGTTTTCACTGCAAAAGTTTTTCAAATCCTTGTTAGAGAAGAACTCCCCTTTTCTGATCTGTGATGTCAAAGATGTGAACATCTGGGAGCACTGTGATCTCGGCCTTGAGATGTTTTCTGAACTTGTGAGGTTGACAGAGTATGTTGGGTTCTCAGGAAAGCTGACACGAGAGATGGGTGGAGTTCTTGGAAGGCCTAGCTGAGGAGAGGAAAAGAAGAAGTCTTCTTTCTCAGAACTTGAGACCTGAATGTCAGGTGTCGGCATGGGAGCAGCAGTCATTTTCTTCAGTACTTCTTCAAGATCTTTCTTGGTGTTAGTCTGTGGACTGTCAAAACTGCTAGATTGGTATTTGATAATCTGTCGAATCGGATTTGAAACTGCTTCTCCCTCTTGGATGGCTCTGATTTTTCTGCAAATACTTTCCACTGGGTTATGCCTCTTCTCAGTTACCTTACATGCAGAAGCCATTGCTGACTTCACTCCAATGACACAGATGAAGTGGCTACAGTAGGCAGAAGGAGGCATGTATTTAGTAGTGAGCATTGTCCTAACAATTATTTAGCAATAGGTTATTTCTTAATCGATTTTGGAGAGATCAAGATAAGATGTCCAGTGCATCAAACAACACTATTTGAGTCGGCAAATTTCTAGAAAATAAAAACAGCTAGCATTTAATAAGGACTTACTACATGCCAGATACGATACCAAGTTCTTTTATATGTATCAACCCATTTCATTCTCAAAATAACTCTGTGAGAAGAGTTCTGTGATCCCCACTCTCAGGCAGCGAGAACAAGGGACTTGTCCCTGGAGATGATGCTTTGGAATGGGGTCATCCAAACTGAGACTGGGTGGCTAATTCTAAATATGCTTTTTGCCCATAAAAAAGGGACTTGCCCCAAGTCACAGCAGATAAGTGTCAGAACCCAGGTAGGAACCCAGGCAGTCCAGCTGCAGTGACCATCCGCTTTTCTGCAATGCTCTTCACCTATAGCACCATGCCAGATCTGGCGGTGGTGGGGAGGGTGCTAACAGTTCCCACTGAGTACCTAGCAGGGGCATTGCTCTGGCTCTCATCTGCTGGGGACTTACTAAGCAAGCCCTCTATTAGGCATTCTATGTGTATTGTGATGGAAATATCTCTTTTTATGGATAAGGAAACTGAGGCTTGAAGAGATCAGGTAACTTATGGGCAGTCACAACTGTAAGATTTGAACCAAAGTATGTCTGATTCCAGCATAATTTCATTTAACGACAAGATATAAAGATATATGACTTTTTTTAAAAAAAAGGTATACTCTCACTTCTCATAAGACATAAAATAAGGAATTTGAAAATAAATCCAAAATTTTTGCCAAAAGTAGCACAATTTAAAATAATCTAGCCAAGAAGTTATAACATTAGCATTTGAAAGTTGGGATTTTTACAAAAATTTCCATTCAAAGACTAAAAAAAGAAAACCCTGTAATAGAGAATGCTTAAAGTATACAGAGCTATAATTGGAATCTAGAAGTGGTGGAACAAAGAAGAAGAAAGAAGTGAAGTAGTGATAGTGAGAGGGGAAGAGAAGTCGCTTGTGAACACAGCGCAGTTGGGGGAAGAGAGAAGAGGACCTGCCCTTCCACGTCTACAGCTGACTGTGGTGGTGAGACAGCAGGAGCACATGCTACTTTTCTGTGACAAGTGAAGAGAGCTATAAAAGACGGTGAAGCAGCCGTCAGTGATCTCAGCGTGGGTTACAGCTTTTCTCTGCTAGAGCCAGAGCACTGCGGCGCAGGTTCAACATGGAGCCAGGAGGTCCTGCGACTGGAAGCTCAGCCTCCCAAACCCAGTCTCCCCACATCACTGCCTCTGATGTGGGATGTGGGACGGTGTTGAAGCAGCAGAGACAGGCTGGGCTTTGGGGGCATTTCTAACTGACCCAGATAAATGCTCCTAGCATATAAGATGCACATTTCTATTTGCTTTTCCAAAGCTTTTTTCTCCTTCTACCATCTGTTTTGTAAACTCTCAGGATGCACCTACGTGCACCCCACTCGGCAGTTTATAAGCTAAACCTTTTAAAGAGTACACTTAAGACACTGGCTCTCTGCGAGGTAGACATCTCCACGAGATTAACTTGTGCATTTTCTAATATAAAGCTGAACACTTGCGGGAGTTCAATAAATAAGATGCGATGATAAAGATTTCAAAACTTCTCCAAATATGGCTTGGAACTCTCTCTCCTGACAAAACCTTTTTAGTTTTAGATCTTGGTAGAAAAGATAAGCCGTAATCTGTCACAACACTTAAAAATACAAGTCTAACGCTTTTCGCAGCTTTGAAAAGGCATTAGTTGAAAATTTAAAATTGAAAATGATTTGTACTAGAACTCAGTAGCTTAGGGTGTCTCTTTTAAAAAGGATTGCCCTGGGAAGTGGTTGTGGCTCAATCGATAGGGCTCCCATTTACCATTTGGGAGGCCCCGGGTTCGATTCCCGGGGCCTCCTGGTAAAGGCAAGCCAGCCCGCGTGGCTCGGTGAACTGACGCAGCAAGATCTCACAACAAAGGGAGACAAGAAGACACAGAAAACGCACAGCAAATAGACACAGCAAGCACAAGCAGCAAGGGGGGGGGATAAATAAATAATCTTAAAAAAATAGAAAGGATTGCCCTCATTTATCTGTTCTATCTGATTGAATATTACATAAAGATGGTACACTTGTAGAAATGCTCATGGAAGAACTTCTGCTTTTACTTTCAAGTTCTCTGAATCTCAGCCGCATTCTAGATCATTGGTTCCTTCAGATTTTCAACCAATATTTAGTAAGTGCCTACTAAGCTAAGTGCTGTGATGGACATTTTTGGGAATAGAATGATGAGCAAAACAAAGCATCTGCTCTCCTAGAACATGTCATCTGTGGAAGATACAGATATAAATCAAGAAAGCCTACTCGTGTTGCCAGATTAAATACAGGACACCCTGTGGAATTTGAATTTCAGATAAACAATGACCAATTTTTTAGTATAAATATGTCCCAAGGGGACACACTGGGAGTTTTATACCTTTGTTTGCTAAATCTGGTAACATTAAAGCCTACAAATAAATAAGTAATTGCACACTAGAAGAAAAAGTACCAGGGGCTATGACAGCATATAATATGGGGATATCCCAGCCTGGGAGTGAAGACAGGGAAAATTGGGGGCAGATGTATTATGTCATGTACTACACATTATGCTCTTTGTATTGTTTGCTAAATCCATGGCTTTAAACAGAAAAATAAAAAGTAGAATGATAAATTTACTATAGGAATTCTTCCTTGGATTCACATTAGCTAAATGTACTATGATACTGCCAGAGGAAAAGTTAATTGGCTCCTCAAAAAGTTAAACGTAGATTTACCATATCAGCTGGCAATCCCATTTCTTGATATATACCCTCCAAAATTAAAAACAGAGATTCAAACAAATGCTAGTACACCAATGTCCACAGCAGCATTATACACAATAGCCAAAAGGTGGGACAACTCAAGAGTAAATCAAATGATGACTGGATAAACAAAACGTGCTGTGTCCATACAATGGAATTTTATTCAGCTGTAAAAAGGAATGACGTTCTGATGCATGCTAAAACATGGATTAATCTGAAAAACATGATGCTAACTGAAATGAGCCAGACACAAAAGGACAAATTTGGTATGTTTCCCCTTATATGAAATATCTAGAGAGAGAAAGTTGATTAGAAGTTTGGAGGTTACCAGGAGCAGGCCAGCGATTGGAGGGTAGAGGTGGGGCAGAGAGAAGGTGGGATGGGGAGTTACTGCTTGTTGAATACAGAGGATCTTTACAAGGGGATGAAAAAGCTTTGATAATGAATGGTTATGATGCTAGCACAATACAGTGAATGTAATTAATACCACAGAATTGTATACTTTTAAAATGGTTTAAAAACATGTTTTTGTGATATATATGTGACAATAAAAATTTAAGTTATAAAAATGCTAAAGAATAAAATTATTTTTAAATTAAAAAATAGCATAGAGATTATCCAAACCAATTATTAACTAATCTTATTTCTTTATCCCTCCTGTTGATTACATTATGCCTCATTGGTTTTTTAGGCTGTTGTTGCCCTGATTATTTTGTATTATCTAGTGAAAACTCTTGAATCAACACATTCAAACCATCTCCCTGATCCAAAACTATAACTCAATAACCAAAAGCCTCTGATCATGGCAACACCTGTAAAGACAAGTCTGATTGGTCTCTTACCTGAAGTTAGATTACTCATTATGTATCTAACTTACATCATTGATGTAGCTACAGAGTTCAACCTCAGCCTCTAAGACATTTGCACTCTGAGATTTACAGAAATCTTCTGCATCTGTTCTGACTTCCTAAAGGAGTCTGAAGTTGGTTAGAAGCAGCTCACCATGTAGGTACAACACACACATTTCATACTCCTTAGGAATTTATAGACAAACAACACAACTTCAGTCATTAAAAAACAGCTGAACTTTACCACAAAGAAAGGCACAAAATTTGTACAGAGGTCCAAAAGTAGCATCCTTGAAAAAACAGACTTTGGTGATTCAGAAGCTCTTTAGAAAGCCTTCTGGGAGCAGGTGTAGCTCAGTGGTCGAGCACCTGCTTCACGTTTGAGGTCCCAGATTCAATCCCCAGTACCTCCTAAAAAAAAAAATTTTTTTAAAGCCTTTGAATCAAACTCTGATTCAAAAAAAGATTATGTTGATAATGTAATTCTTTCCATTACCAACCATTTTCATTTCTTCTGCCTCTACTAATAGTTATTCCTTGAGCATTGAACTCTCAAGCTTTAGATGAGGTAGGATTGTTTTTAAAATCAAATTCACTATTTAATCACGCACTCTAGGCAACTCTTTCATGACTCACCTGAGTTAGCCCTGCTTGGTGGCTTACAGCCTTAATTAATGGATGTACAAATTTTAAATATATATGCATATGTATACATGAAGGTAAACGAGGAATTCCTGTTGTCAGAAGAGCCCTTCAAAAACAATTAGATGCCTGTCTCTTCATCAAAACATAAGGTGAAACACCTGTTCACTAAAATTTTCCCAGGAAATGCTCTTTAGTGAGCCCAGGAGGACAAAGCATGGTTGTCTACATAACCAGTGAATTATATATTTGCCACATTGCACTGTGTTTAGTCTCTTTGTGACTGTTACTTTATCTGATAAAATAATAACACTTACTTTTTCCTGCCCTCTCTAGGATAGATAATAGCGGCTGTTGATCAAAATGATTTGCAAACCACATGCCACGGATTTAGTAAATGTTTAGCAAATTTGTCATCTGCAAACCTTTTTGGTTATTAATAAATGCAAGCTGGTATAAAATGGAACGCTCTCCTCCATTCACTTACTCCTGTTACATTAAGCTTCTCGACTGGGTCACACCCAGCCTTGTTACAAACATCTTGTTGGAACGATTCCTGAAATAGCCTGGTCACACATGCGCATCTGAAACCTGGCGTCTTCTGCATGCCTGTGCTCTTCTGTTGCAGTTCTTATTTTATGATGCCTGGTTTTCGCAGAGAAGAAGGCCTAAGAGAACTTGCTTTCTCCAAGAATTCAGGTGTTGCCAGGTGCCTGCTGTCTACAGAACATCATCACTTTCCACTAGCTCACAGCGAAATGAGCAAACCTGAAAGCAATGAAGGACTTCGTCCAAAACCCCTCTGAAAACAATGCTTCGGGGAAACCTAACTTTATCACTCTCAGCTACCCAGTTTTTCCCTTTCTCAGTATCTTTTTTTTCTTCCTCTAGATTTCAGTTTTCCACGATCTCTGTTGAACCTCTTTACTGAGAGAGTTTTGTCTCATTTGCCACAAGCATACCCAGCTTGGGCTTGGGGTGAGAGGCAATAGCGCAGCTTACATCTGGGACCGCTCTTCCCGAAACAATTAGAGCAGTACTTTCCTGACCTTACATTACTAAGGGCGGCCATCGGCCAAAGTTTAGTTATTAATTTCGGAGAAACTCACCACCTCGTTTTCACTCCACCTTACCAGCACGCCAAGAACCACCCTCTGAAAACCAGGGAGAGCAGGGCTGCAGGGTCAGGGGACCGGTGGAGCCGATCTCCACGCAGTGGGCAGCGTGAGGAGGAGGAGCGTGTGGAAGGCGCGCGCATCAGCTACACCTGCCCCGTGGGGTCTAGCGGAGGTAATGAGAGCGGCTTGCCGAGGAGAGGCTCGCAGCGGGAACGAGGCTGGCAGCTGTGGGAATATGGACACCCCACCACGGTAATAACGAAATAAAGATTGCCCAGGACATAATCTCTCTGTAATCAGGGTGAAGGAAGAGTTGTGTTTTTAAATTAAATTCCATAGGTTTTTATTGGGCCAAGTGCTTTATGATTTTTTTTTTTAATTAGAGCAGTTGAAGGTTTACAGAAAAATCATGCAGAAAGTTCAGTCACCGTGTACCAGTCTGTCCACCTCCCACGCTACATGACTTTTAAAACATTAATGATGTCATCACTCTCTTTCATGTGACGGTATCTGGTTTGGGAGACACAGTATATAAATTGTACCAAGTATGTAATTCAGCAAAGAGCTACCTGAGTGGTACATAAAGCAGGCTCCAGGAGAGGTCAGGATAAGGCGAGTACAACGTGGGTTGAGAAGCGTTTATAAAGGAGATGGCACTTAAGCTGGGCTTTAAAGAACAAAGTATTTTGGGTATTAGAGGCTTGGAAAAACCTGTGAGGTGAGAAGAGAAGATAAAAGCACAGTGGTGAAACTAACCTTGTGGTGGTTTTGTTTCACTGGGAAAGCAGGCTGTTGGCGGAGGGGTAAGGTGGAGGAGGGATGAGGTGGAAGAGGGATGA
>JAQZBX010100348.1:0-11369 GCA_029593785.1 Cabassous unicinctus | reverse complement strand
AATAAATAAATGAGATTGTGGCTGAAAGGGGTAGCTGTGGATGTAAATGTCAATGAAAAGGAAGCTATGGGATAATCTAGGCACTGCATAACATAGTGATTTGGGTGGTGGATGAAGATTATGGTTAATAGTATAAATATAAGAATGTTCTTATTTTACAAAGTGTTAAGAATATGGTGATACAGGGTAAAATGTAACTCATGGACAATAGTTAACAGTAATATTTTTGCAGCAATGGCAAAGAAGATATTATATCAATTCTAAGGGACAACAATGAGGGGTATAAGGAAGTGTGAGAGTTTTCCTTTTGGAGTAATGAAAACATTTTGAAATTGACTGAGGGGATGACAATATAACTGCGATGAAAATGCGAGCCACTGAGTGTACACTTTGAATGGATTGTACAAAACATGGGGCTGTAAAACACAGTGAATCCTGTAGTGAAAGATGGACTGTGGTTTGGGGGGGAAATACATCAAATGTATGACATGGGCTACGGTTAGTAATATTTTGATGTTACTCTTTCATAGTCTGTAACAAATGTTTCACAACAATGCAAGGTGTTGGTGATGTATGGGAGACCTGTATGATTATATGCATGTTTGTTTTATAAGTTCACAACTTTTACTTTATACTTATTGTTTGTGTATGTTCATGTATAAATGATATACTTCAATAAAAATTTTTTAATGAAAATTTTTTCATTAAAGAAGTAAATTTACAGAAAAGTCATGTAAAATTACAGCACCCCTATATACCCCCCTATTTTTGACACTTTGCATTAGTGTAGTACTTCTGTTACAATTGATGAAAGAATACTAAAATATTACTGTTTACTATAGTCCATAGTTTACATAAGGTGTATTTTTCCCACATACCACCCTGTTATTAACACTTTGTAATAGTGATATATATTTATTAAAATTCATGAAAGAACATTCTTATATTTGTACTACTAACCACAGTCCATCATCCTCAACAGGGTTCACTGTGTTATACTCTTAAATAACTCACTTAGTAATGTGATACCCTATTTGAGTTATCTTCTACCTTTCCTTCTAGTAACATACACAAGCCAAAACTTCCCCTTTCAATCACATAAACATAATTCAGCACTGTTAATTACACTCACTATAATGTACTGTCATCACCACTATCCATTTCCAACATTTACAATCACCCTAAATAGAAATTCCGCACAAATCAAGCATCAGCTCCCCATTCTCTACCGCCATTCATTCCCTTGGTAAATTATATTCTGGTTTCTAACTCTATGAGTTTGCTTATTATAATTAGTTCCTATCAATGAGATTGTGTAATTTTTGTCCTTTTGGGAAGTGATGGGAAGAAAGAAATTGATAATACAAACTAATACAGGTAAATTGACCCAAAGTTTTTGATCCAGCATTGATCACTGCACAGAGAAATTGTTTGATCTAAGTCTGTGATGCTGGTTCTGATGGTGGAGAGATAGTATTTGTTCAGTGCATCACGTCACAAAGTGAGTTATTTCCTGTGTTCAACTTCCTTCCCTCAGCAGGATTTGAGATTGTTGATAAAAAGTTGCTAACTGTTTGAGACAGTACAGTTTACTATCCACATCCTTTCAGTTAAAAGCCAGATTTAGAATTATTGGGGCCAAATGATTGAATCATACTATCTATAAAACTATAAATTAGATTATTGTGCAAAACAACATTTCAAAGAGCAGCTTTTTAACTCTTTGCCACTCTGTATTATTAGTTTTAAAAATCTAAACTCTAAACAACTCCTAAGTATTGTTATAAGAGTTTTGATTCTAACCTCAAATATGCTATTATATTGTTTTGCAAGAGGGAGGTTAGAAATAAATATTCTACTTAAAATGAGTACAGGCATATTCTGTTTAAAATGAGTCCTTATGATTCACAGTTGTTTATACTAATGCAAGTCATTAGATAGAGAAGGGACCTCACTGGTTAAAATCTCTCATTATAGCCATGGCAAAACTATGATCCATAGGGATCTAACAGATATTTAGTGGCAAATCCAAAATAAGATTACATATCTCTTGGGTCCCAGAACAGTATTTTTTCCACCACAGTACATGCCACTTCAAAGGTATGACATCAAACAAAGAATGACAGTCATAGACAAAATAAGCCCTACAATCACCTCAGTTTATGATCTTGAGAGTTTTTCAGGCCATCATACAGAGAAGGGGAAACAAGGCAAAACCCAGTAGACAAAGATACAAAATTTCTTTTTATAACTGATTTCCATGTGTTTTAACAGTTAAGTAGAGGCACGCAATTGAATTTCTAGAGGTGAAAAGTTATAAAAATCTTCCCTAGATAGGATTAATGGCAAATTAAATAGTTCAAAAGGAAAGGGCAATGAATTTAAAGACATGGCAATAGAAGATGAAATGAAACACATAGAGAAAAAATGTTTTTAAAGAATTAAAAGAATATCAGTGAGCTGTGGAAAAACTTCAAGTGGTCTAATATACATGTAATTGGAACCCCACCCCCACCCCCAAAGAGGAGAAAAAGGTTGGAAAAGAAAAAAATAATGGCCAATAATTTTCCTAATTTTATGAAAACTATAAATCCATAGATTCAATAATTTCAACAAACCCAATGTACAAGAGACAGGAATAAAACTGCACTAAGGTACATTAGAATCAAATTGCTCAAAACTAGTGATATCAAGAATGAGAAAAGAGGTATTATTATAGATTCTATAAACATTAAAAGGATAATAAGGAGACTATTTTCCTCCAAGAAGATGAGGTAAATATACTTATCCCTATTCTTCCCACAAAGTAAAACTAAAACTCCTGGACATTATATTTAAAACACTCTGAAAGGTGGAGAGAGGAAGGCAGACTGGCTGGGGACCTCAAAGCCCAAGGAATGACTTAGTGGTGAGTTCCTGGGTTTTTTCTTTTTGCCTCATTTGAAGCATGAAAAGCATTTGGCAAAATTCAACACTCATTTATGGCTAAATAAAAAAAAAAAAAAAACCTTTTCAGAAAAATAGGAATGGAAGGGAACTTCCTCAACTAAGATTGAATCTTAAACAAAGCAAAATGGTGCTGCATATTCTAGCCAGTGCAGTAAGCCTAGAAAAGGAAATAAAAGGCAGGTAGACAAAAAGGGAAGAAATAAAAACTATCTCTATTTGCAAATTACATGATTGTCTATGTAGAAAAATGTCAAGAAATCTACAAAACAGTTCCTATAACCAATAAGTGAGTTAAGCAAGGTCACAGGTTACAAGGTAAACATGCAAAAATCAAATGCACTTCTATATACTAGCAATGAACACATGGACACTGAAATTAAAACAACAATACCATTTACAATCACTCAAAAATGAAATATTAGGTGTAAACCTAACACAACTTGTACAAGACTTGTATGCTAAAAACTACAAAATGATGATGAAAGAAATCAAAGATCTAAATAAAGAGACGATCATAGATTGGAAGACTCAGCATATTAAAGATGTCAATTCTTCCTAAATTGATATATAGGTTTCATGCAATTCCCATCAAAATTCCAACAAGACTTTTAATAGAGACAAAATTATTCTAAAATATAATGGAAAGACAAAGGAACTAGAATAGCAAAAAAACAACAACAACAAAAAAAACCTGTTCTAAAATATGTGTGTAAAAACAAATGAACTACAATAGCTAAAATAAGTTTTTAAAAAAACTAAAGTAAGAGAAACTGATCTACTCATTTTCAAGACTTATTATATAGCTACAGTAAACAAGAATTTGTGTTATTGATGGTTAGATACATACATCAATAGAACAAAATTGAGAACCCAGAAATAAACCCACAGAAATATGGCCAACTGATTTTTGACAAAGGTGCAAAAGGAATTCAATGAAAGAAAGGTAGCCTTTCAACAAAAGCTGGAGTATTTAGACATTATTGTGGTAGAATGAATTATACACCCTAACAAAAGACATGTACTTAATCTTAATGTGTCACTATAGGTATAAACTCATTGTAAATAGGACGTTTTGAAGATGTTATTTTTACTTAAGGCATGGTCCTATTGAATCCATATTACTAGAGGCCTTATAAAGAGAAGTCAGAGAAGCCCACAAAGGAACTAGAAGTTAGAAGTCAAAGAAAACCAGAAGAACAGACACAAGGAGAGAGAGGTTGCCATGTGATGGGAAACAGAGATGTAAGCCAAGGAACCCTAAGGACCGCAGCAAGCCAGCACCAGAACGCTACAGACTCTGGGGAGAAAGCATGTCCTTGCTGATGCCTTGGTTGTGCACTTTTAGCTTCTGAATCTGTGAACTTGTTGTTTAAACCAAACGCTTATTGTTTAAGGCAACCAATTGCATGGTCTTTATCATAACAGCCTGACAAGACATATCCATAAGCAAAAAACAAAAACAAAACAAAACAAAAAACCCCTCAAACTAGTGAAAAACTAATTTGAAATGAATCACGATCTTAAATGTAAAACATAAAACTATAATTAAAAAACATAAAAGAAAATCTTTGGTTCTAGAGGTGAGCCAAGTCCTTAGGCTTGTCACCAAAGCATTACCCCTGAAAGAAAAAACTGATAAATTGGACTTCATCATAATTAAAACCTTCAGCTTTGTGAAAGACATTGTTAAGAGGATGAAAAGACAAGCTACAGACTAGGAGAAAATATTTGCAAACTACATAGCCAACAAATCTATCTAGAATGCATAAGGAACACTCAAAACACAAAGTAAATAAACAAACAATCCAATTAGAAAATGGGTAAAAAAAAACATTAATAGGCATTTCACCAAAGAGAATATACAGATGGCAAGCAAGCACATGAAACTTTGTTCAACTTCCTTAGCCATTACAAAATTGTGACTTAAAACCACAATATACTTCCTGCCTGTTAGAATGGCTAAAACACAAATGCTGGCAAGGATGCAAAGAAACTGCATCATTCAGACATTGCTGCTTGGAATGTAAAATGGTACAGCCACTCGAAATGGTTTCACAGTTTCTTTAAAAATCAAGCATGGTTCACATTATAGACCACACTCTCTCCCACACAGTTCTGCATGTTATATGATGATATAAAATAGCCTATATCTGTCATTGCAATGTCACTCAGGACAATTTCCTAGTCCCGAAAAAGCTCCCATATTACAACTGCTTTTCCCTCTCCCTGCCCCCAGAGCCTCCAGTGGCCACTGGCTCCACATCAATGTTGTAATTTCTTCCATTGTTTGAATCACAATATGTTTATAGTAGAATACCAGTAAGTCCACTCTAGTCCATAGCTCTTCCCCCAATCCTGAGGAGTCTGGGATGGTGATGTCTGCTCCACCTCCAATTGAGAGAAGGCTTATATCCCATGCAGAAGATGGATGGGACTATCCTGCCTCAAGCTTCAGACTCTCTCCATTCCCTGGGATGGCCGTTGTCCATCATCATCTCCCCATCAGTTGTCCTGGGTGAGTCCAATGAGCTGTAGAGTAAGAGTTGCAGCTCCACTGAAGTTCCGGGCCCAGCTGGCACATGGACAGCCCAAAGACTCAAGTCTCTGGATGTACACCTACAAACTCCAGCACCAAGTATAAGTTTGAATAGAAGGGACAGATGAGCCATGTGCAGGGAAGACATAGTTGAGTCCAATTCTGTCATTCTCAGGAGCACAAACTCCAAAGTAAGGCCCACTGGCAAGGCACCAAACTCTGGAGCTATCCACCCTGACCATAGGACCTGGGTGTCTCCAGAGTCCTCAGGAGCCCCACTATTTGGGGTGATATCCACTTTGGAAGTCTATGAGATCCTACTGAGATGTGCATAAGCGTTACCTCTGGCATGACCTCCCGACTCACTTTGAAGTCTCTTAGCCATATAAACTCATTTGTCTTTACCTTTTCCCCCTTTTATTCGAGGTCTTTTTCCAGTCACATTGCCAGTTGGCGCTTGGTAGCAATCCCTCAGTGCCAGGGAGGCTCATCCCCGGGAGTCATGTCCCATGCTGGGAGGAAAGTAATGCATTCATATGCTGAATTTGGCTTAGAAAGAGGCCACATTTGAGCAAAAGGAGGCTCTCAGGAGGCAACCCTTAGGCACCCCATAACAATAGGCTAAGTTTCAATTTCAAGAGCAAAGACTCATAAGCCTAGTCATCACTATCAAGGGCCCATCAGAGGATCATCCTCCTTCGCCAGTCACTGCCCCTACACTTGGTGGACTGTTGCTGCTCCCTTAGAAAATGTGGCAGAGCTCTCCAAGATGAGAATTCAGTATTCTCTCATTTATTGAGTGATTCTCTACCCACTGTGGTCCATGCTTAATGGCAAAGCCCCAGACGTGCTTATCAATTGTAATTAATGTGCCAAACTAATGAAGGATGTTTATGTGGGAAGGTGTGGGAGGTGGGGTATATAGGAATCCCTATATTTTTTGTGTAACATTTATGTAATCATAGTGTCTTTTAAAAAATTAAAAAATTAAAAAAAGAAAGTTTATGATTGTTCCTGGCCAAAAAAAAAAAAAAAAAAAAAAAAAAATCAAGCATGCTACTATATTTGACCTCACAATTACACTCCTGGATATTTATCCCAGAGAAATGAAAAATGTTCACATCAAAACCTGTATAAGAATGTTTATAGAAGCTTTATTTGTAATAGACAAAACCTAGAAACAACCCACATGTCCTTCAAGGGTGAATAATGTAGAAAACTGTGGTACATCCAATCATGAATATTACTCAGCAATAAAAGTGGAATTATTTGTACAGCCATCTGGATAAATCTCAGGGAATTATGCTGTGTGAAAAAGCCAATAAATTTGCATATTGTATGATTTCATTTATATAACATCCTTGATGAAGGAAAATCATGGAAATGGAGACCAGGTTAGTAGTTACCAGGGGTTAGGGAGGGTTGGAGGAGGGTGCGAAGTGGAAGAGGCTACTGGTTAGTAACAATGCTTCAATATGGATTCATCCACTGTAACAAATGTACCACACTAATGAAGGATGTTGTTAATGTGGGAAAGTGTGGGAGGGGGAGGGTGTGGGGCATATGGGAATCCCTTACCTTTTTTTATGTAACATTTATGTAATCTAGAGCTTCTTTAAAAATAAAAATAATTAATTGTAAAAAAATAAAATAAAAGGAATTAGTGTGGGAACTGCTAAAGGAGGGGGGCAACATGAGGGATTCTGGTGATGAGGGAAATGTTCTGTATCTGGACTGTATCAATGTCAACACCCTGGTTGTAATATTGTACTATACTTTTACAAGATGTTACCATTGGGGAAAACTGAGTAAAAGATATGCAGGATCTCCCTGCATTATTTCTTAAAGCTGTATGTGAATCTATAATTATCTTAAAATAAAATGTTTAATTTTTAAAAGGGCAAGGGAATATTATGAATGGCTTTATGACTATAAATTCAACAACTTAGATGAAATAGGCAAATTCCTTGAAAGCCACCAAACTACCAAACTCATTTAAAAAGCAAAGATAACCTGAATAGTTCTATATCTATCAAAGAAATTAATTTGTAGATTGAAGCTTATTACAAAGAAAATTCCATGTCCAGAGGGCTTTCCTGGTGAAGTCTATTAAACATTTATGGGGGGGAAAATAACAATTCTACACAAACTATTAGAAAAATGTGAAGAAGAGGGAATACTTTCAACTCATTCTAGAATGCTAGCATTACTGTAAAACCAGACCTAAATAAAGACATTACAAGAAAAACTAAACAGATCAATATTCCTCATGATGAACATAGATGCAAAATTTCTATACAAAATTAGCAAATTGAATCCATCAATACATAAAAAGGACAATATATAATGACAAGTGGAGTTTATGTCAGGAATGTAGGGTTCATTTAATATTCAAAACTCAATCAGTGCAATTCAATATTAGTAAACTAAAAAAGAAATGCCAAATGACCATCTCAATTGATGCAGAAAAAGCATTTTACAAAACCAACACCCACTCAAGATAAAAAAAATTCTCGGCAAAGTAGGAATAGAAAAGACGTTCCTTAAGCTGACAAAAGGTATCTAAAACAAAAAACATATGGGAAACATCATATATAATAGTGAAAAACTGAATGTTTTCCCTTAAAAATCAGGAACAGGACAAGGGTGTCTGCTCTCAACACTTCTATTTAACAAATGATGTTAGAACAATCAGATATCCATATGCAATGAATAAACAAACAAAAACACCCTTCATTCCATACCTTGCACCATCATATGCAAAAGTTAACTCAAAATGGACCATAGACCTAAATGTAAAACCAGAAACTATAAAAGTTCTAAAGAAAACAAAGGAGAAAATCTTTGTAAGCTTTTGTCAAGCAATGCATTCTCAAATACAACACCAAAAGCACAATATATTTTTAAAAATTGATATATTGGACTTCATCAAAATTTGAGATTTCTGCTCTTCAGAATAGACTTAAAAGACAAGCCAAAGACTAGAAGAAAATAATATTTGCAAATGATATATCTGATAAAAGACTTATATTCAAACCATATAACAACTCTCAAAATGCAATGATTAAAAAACAATCCACTACAAATGAACAAAATATTTGAGCAGAACTTCACCAAAGAAGATATACAAATGGCAAATAAGCATAAGAAAGATGTTCTTCATCATTAGACATTAAGGAAATGCAAATTTAAATTATGAGATACTACTTTGCAAACCAATTAGAATGATTAAAATTTAAAAAGACTGGCCATACTAGATGTTGTAAGGAAAGGATGTGACTGAAACACTGACGCACTGTTGGTGGGAATATAAATGATTTTGGGAGCAGATGTAACTTAAGTGGCTGAGTGCCTGCTTCCCACATACGAGGTCCCTGGTTCAATCCCTGGTACCTCCTAAAAACAAGACAAACAAACAAGTGAAAAAACCAACGCTTATTGGGGAGCGAATGTAGCTCCGTGGTTGAGCTTCCCAAGTACAAGGTCCTAGGATCAATCTCCAGTACCTCCTAAAAATAATAATAAATAATAAATAATAAAATAATATGACCACTTTAGGAAAACATTCAGCAGTTTCTTAAAAAGTTATACATGTATCTACTATATGATCAAGTATTTCACTCCTAGGTATTTACCCATGAGGAAAGAAAACCTGTCTATACAACAATTGTAAACAAATGATTTAGCAGCTTTATTTGTAATGGCCCCAAACTGGAAACCCAAATGTCCATCAGCAGGTGAATGGATAAACAAATAGTGGTAAATCCATATGTGGTGGTTTGAAGCTGGTTGTACCCCCAGAAAAACATGTTCTTAAATTTAACCCATTCTTGTTGGTGTGACTCCACTGTTAGTAGGACCTTTTGATGAGTTTACTTCATTTAAGGTATGGCCCAAGATGGGTCTAAATCCTATTACTAGAGGGGAGCAGGTATAGCTCAGTGGTTAAGCACCATTGCTCCGCATGTACAAGGTCCCGGGTACAATCCCCAATACCTCCAAAAAGGAAAAAAAAAAATTTTTTTTTAAATAAATCCTATTACTAGAGTCCTTTATAAGGGGAATGAAATTCACATAGAAAGAGAGAAAGCCATGGAAGCAAGAAGCTGAAATTCAATGGAACCAAGAGGTGAATGGAAAGACCAGAAGAGGTGACCATATATCTTGCCATGTGACAATCTAATGACCAAAGATCAAGAGCAGCCAGCACCACAGTCTTCAGAAAGAAAGTATAACCTTGATGACACCTTGATTTTGACTTTTTCCCGGCCTCAAACTGTGAGCAAATAAATTCCCATTGTTCAACCTAACCCATTTTATGGTATTTACTGGAGCAGCCTAGGAAACTAAAAAAACATACAATGGAATTCTACTCAACTATAAAAAGGAATGAATTATTGATATATACAATAGCATGGATGAATCTCAAAATAATCATGCTGAGTGAAAGAAGCCACATTTTTTTAAGTGTATACTGTATGATTCCCTTTATCTAAAACTCTAGAAGATGCAAACTAATCTACAGTGACAGAAAGCAGATCAGTGGTTGCTTAAGGATGGGTGAGTGGGAGGAAGGGACTTCAGAGGGAAACTTTTGGGGGTGAAGGATACGTTCACTATCTTGATTGTGGTGATGGTTTCATGGCTGTTTACATATATCAAAATTATCAAATTGTGCACTTTTAATATATGTGGTTTACTCTATGTCAATTATAACTCAATAGAGCCATTTAAAAAAGAATGTGCACATGACCCGATTTTGGCCGATGAAAAAAAAAAAAAAAAAAAAAAACAGGTTGTGGAAGATTTCTGGAAAGTTCTTCTTTGCTATTAAGAGAGCCATAAGAAATGTATCTCTCTATCTTGACATGAATATAAACACTTCAAACAGGTGTTCCATGGAAAGAGAACTCTTGTAAGAGTCAGAGAAAAACTTTAACAAAAATGTAATAAAATCTCTCAAGAAGATATAATTAAAGTTTGAGATTAACAGTTAAATATACGATAGATGCTAGAATTTAAAAAATAATAATTTTAAAAATATGTGAAAATCAATGTGTTTCTGACAGTGTTCCATCCTGACTGAAATAACCAAAATGAAATAACTGATGAAAAAATTGGTTGAAATAACTAAAATGCTGTGTAACAGAGTTATAAAATCAATGCATTGCTGAACGAGCATAAAATCATTAATTCATTTATTCCCAAAACTAAAAGCATGGGGAAAGAGCTGAGAAATTGTCTTTCTAGGCCTTATCACTAGGTAGAAAGAAAAATCCTTTTCTGAGAATTCAAAACCACTCACACTCCATGTTGTGACTCAAAACGCTAAAGTAGAGAATGTAATTTAAAGTGTCCCCAGGGGGCTTAGTTTCCTAGGTTTCTCAAAGCAGATACCATGAAATGGGTTGGCTTTAAACAACGGGAATTTATTAGCTTACAAGCTCACAGTTTTGATTCTGTAAAAATGTCCAAATCAAGGCATCATCAAGGCGATGTTTTCTTCCCAAACACTGGCTGCCAGCGATCCTTGGTTCCTCTGCCACATGGCAAGGCACGTGGAATCTGCTGGTCTCTTCCTTCTCTTCCAGGTTTGTTGCTTTCAGCTTTTTGCTTCTGTGGCTTTCTCTCTCTCTGTATTCACCCATTTATAAAAGACTCTAGTAAGAGGATTAAGACCCATCCTGAATGAGGTTGGTCACACCTTAACTGAAGTAGCCTCATCAAAAGATCCTACTCAGAATGAGTCACACCCAATAAAATTCAAGTAGGACATATAAAAGTAGACGACATCTAGATCCATCACAAGGAAACTTAAAAAAGGAAAATCATTAAAGTAGCAGTTAGGCTGATCCAGGTTGACTTTTTTTTTTTTTTTTTTAAG